>VCRD01000174.1:278930-323038 GCA_006783055.1 Trinorchestia longiramus
CACCACCACTACGCACCACGACTACGCACCATGACTACGCACCACGACTACGCACCACCACTACGCACCACGACTACGCACCACGACCATGCCTCCAGCGTAGTGCGGTCTCAAGACCAGCACTGTAAATCAGAACTCTGTGATGGGGCTGCCAGACTCGCATGGTCGTCCTAAAAGGCCTGTCAGGTGTCACACCCTCGCACCATAGAGCATTACAAATTTTCGTCTACTCAAAATTCAGAGATTCTCGAAAGAAGAACACAAGTGATGCTGGCTTGCAGATGCTGAACTCTGCTCTAGAACACTTTTTAAAAATTTTGTACGCTATCATGGGTGAGAGATCGAGGAAATTTAACGTTTCTGAACATAACAAACTGGCTTCAACATGAAGCGTTACAATATACCTGACAGTAGTGTAAAAAAAGTGTCATGAATGTACAATAGTTCTAGCGTTTAATTCTCAATTCGGCTTTCTAAATTAGTGGAAAAGCGTTAAAAAGATTCTGTTCGGGGTTTCCAGCGCATTTAACTGACAACTAATTAGTGTCCATCGTCAGATAAATTTTTCAACTTACATTCCAAAGCATTGATGTCGTGTTCTCAAATCCACCAAGCTAAAGAATCCTTCTGATTTGCCTCAAAACAGCGATAAAAGAATTTCATTATTAGATGAGAATGTTTAAACATAAGATGATTCTTCGTTATTTCTATCCTGAAAAAAGTCAGAAGAAGCCGATCCAACGTTAACGCTTCATATAAAACGATAAGTAAAATAATTTATGTTTCATTCGTTTCATAAATGAAAGGTTAGTAACGTTTGAAAAAAAGGAAGTAGGTGTCGGAGTATCTTCAGTGAAACAATTATTATTAATGAGAAAAGTTATTTTTTCGCGAGACTCTTCGTCGTTCGAACGCAAGTTTAGGCGTCACAGTAAATTCCTGACTCAGCAACTCTCTGGACTCGTCGATTTCATGTCCGTGCACACTTGTGAGAAAATAAAATGCTATAAAAGATTCACGTATTAAAATTTGACCGCAAAAGCAACATCGCATGACAGAAATTGCGTAAAAAGAGCGCTCAATCTTCCATGCGGTGTTCATATTCGCATGGAAGATCTGGTTTCATAGAATACAATTGATCGTTAGGAATGTTAGAACTATGTCCCGTGAGCAAGGCATTCTTACTGATGATTGAACAATTTTTGACCCTTGTTGCACAGCAGTCGAATAAAATAAACTTCCGAATAAAATAAACTTGTTGAAAAATTCGCCTACAGCTGCCTTCCAGAGGCACATTTTGAAGCAATTGTTATTTCCTCTGTTTTTTCTTTCTAAACCAATCCGTGCCTAGAAAAATTAAATCAAAAACGGAGAAAAAACGAAGTTTTGGATTGAGACTGTTGCAAAAAAACTGAGGAAATAACTTTGAAACTTGACGAGCCGCTGAACATGATGCAAGAAATTAATATATTCCATGACAGCGGAAGAACAGGAAATTTGTCTTGAATTTGGACTGAAAAAGCTGTATGACTTCTTGAATGTTTTGTATAAAAAGGATTGCAGCTGTTTTAAGTTTTGTTAGAATAGAATATTGGGCAATATAAATACCTTATAGGGAAGAATTTGGATGACATGAAATGAGTAAGGTGGAATTAATCGAAGAGTTCTTAATTCAAGAATTTCGTTACATTACTGGAATCTAAGTAAGGAATAGTCACCCTATGTGTACTATCACAAAGCATCATAGTTACCACGGAAAGTATAAACCTTCTTCCTTTAGTTAAACCAGGAACATAATAATAACCATCCTGCATTGAGTTTTTCAAGTGAGCGTTCAAACGTTTTCTCTTACAATGGACATGTCATGTACCAAAGAACTCATTTTTAGTTTCAGCACCTTGCCTTTTTAAAATAGTTTTGTATTATTTTGGTTTATGCAGTGAATTTTCAGTCACAGTATAAGCGATCTCAAAAATACCAAAAAAAGTTAATTTTATTTCAAAGGGTGAGCGTATAAACAAGTATTCGACCATTAATTTATGTACAATAGTAATTCCAATGGATGTTAACAAGCTTTTTTATTTAATGTAAAGTTAATTCACAATTTTTTAGGATGATTAAATATGTATGTTCATTTTTTAATGATGCCTGCTTATAAAAAACGCACAGATTTCAACGCAATGTGTATTTTAAACGTTACTCAAGTATGAGAATTTTAAACCAGCTGTACTGACTTTAAACAGTTCTTAAAATCATATAAGTTATACTTGCATTATTGAGGAGCTCACTGTACATCAGGATCAGCCAATGCAAATGATCTTTTCTGGTCATGAATCCTGCTGCGTGCTTAACAAACTCTCTAGTACCTCTGCAGTCGTGCCCTTATCTAGTACAGAAATGCGTGTGTGAACTTTGTACGTGAGTGAATTTAGAGTGACGGGAATAACTACATACGCAGTACGTCTAGGCTTGTAAATGTTAGTAGGTTCCGATGTCGTGCACGAGCGGCAAGGACGCATGGAAAAGGATGTCTGTGTCTTGTAAAAATGAAACTCACAATTATAGTAATCGTGACGCGGAATTAGATACAGCTTTTACATGGGTATTAGATACTAAATATTGCAAAAAATACTCTGCCCTCACATTTTATTCCGGTGCATATCAGGGTATCTTACTTACCTACTGATAAAAATAAGCAAGATATTCCTGATCATTTGTTTACGTATTCCACAATTTCAGTTTGGTTTCTAGCTTTACAGCTTCGAAATTCAAGTTTCTTCCGCTTTTAGGCTTCAGAAAATAAAAAAATTTAAATCCAGGGGCTGCTAACACGTTCCTCCATCAATCCATTAAAATGTAATACCTGGATTTTAGTTCATACATATATTCACTCGTTAACCACCAGCAATGCAATATCCTCTGTCACCGCTGCTTCATCACCTCACATGCACTGTCTCTTTGGCGTCCAGGACTGAGCAAGAGGCGGAGGGCAGAGGTCTATAAGCCTCTCTTCTATGCGTTCTCGGTATATTGGATACTGAGGTAAATATTAAGAGAGTGAACGTTGAGGACTGAAATAAAGTCATGCGCTTCAGCGCCGCTGAAAGATGAATAAAATATTACGGTCTAGGAACAGTCATCGTGTTGTACGCTTATTTCGCGTTCGCACAATATTTTGAGCTCGTGAACATACTAAGCGCTGAGCACAATTTTTTGATACATATCTCGAAACAAATTCAATATTGAAGCATTATCAGAGGCGAAATTTTCGTACTTGAAGTTCGCAAAGCAGAGGAGAATTATTTTCGAACAAGTCAGAGGACCGAGAAGTAGTTTTAGACTCTTTATAGCGCATCTTCTTCGTACCTGCTTAAGAATGTGTGATCACACGTTGGAATTAAAATTTAAAGGATTCCAACAATAAATTTTATTGCAGCTCGTAAGAACTGAGGCCAAGCTGCTTGTTGAAGTGGAGTAATAAATGGCTTTTATTTTGTTCATCGCAGCATTTTTACGTGACTCTGGCAAAATTAATTGCGTCTTCAGTGACTAGTGTCAGGTTTTCTTGATTAACTAGTGTACCCGTGCCATCGAAAATGATGGCAAATCTAGTGCATAATAAACACTTGGAATACAGTATTTTTGAGCTACAACAGAAATAGTTATAGCCATTCGTGTCATATCCTGGATACAGAAATTCAGCATTACTGAAAGCAACTGCGAGCTTGTGTATGTATATTGTAATATGCAATACCCCGCCCCCCGAACTCGGTATTCACGATACGGACTCGAGTATATAAGGCTCTGGATCTCTCTAATTTTTTTTAAAATGACTTCTTATAGTGCACTCATACAGTGAAAATGAGTGTATTAATTTACCAGTGAAGTAAAACCAAGACCGCTAGTGCTAATTTCTACCTATCTGTACTAAAGAGCGTGACACGAAACATATAAATAAATAAATATATAAACATACGACGGTCACTCTTAGTATTAGATTATTCGATTTTCTTCGTTGAGCGCATCAATTTGTATTCTGTGGGATAGAATGTGGTATAGAGTCACGTACTAGTAAGTGAAACGATAGTTCACAGTTAAAATACTGAAAAAACTTATTATTGGTATTATTATGGAAAACAAGTAGACCCACACGTGAAAATTCACGTGTTTCTCGATTATTTTTCGTTTGGTTTAGCAGTGGACGCAGGCTTTGGGAAGGAATTTCCACATTGAAGGATGAGCAATTGGTATCCATAATACGAAGCTTACAAAACATACCGAATTTTCTCCTATCTAAATCCTTAAGAGCATGACAGAGAGACGGACCAAGCAAGCGAGCAAGCAAGCAAGCGAGCAAGCAAGCAAGCGAGCAAGCAACAAACTGTGTATTATTATACAGTTTGAATGATCTTTTCGAAAAGAATGATCTTTTTCGATGTTCCTCAATCAAAAGGATGATTTATTCTCTTCTATAAAAGAGGGTATAAATCAAGACGCAATCTGAGTATGCTGTGCAAATCCTACCTTTAAATGTAATGTACCTCAACTTGAAAAGGTTTTATCATCACGGCTGTAGACGAACATAACTCAGAAAGAATTTTACGATAAAAGCTCCACAACTCTCTTCCCTCTTTGTATTAGTTCGTCTTTCAAATGCCTCGCCACATTAGTTGTCTCCGAGGAAGAGGCTTCTTATTTAAAGAGGCAACAGAACGACGGCCGAAAAATGCAACAGAACGACGGCCGAAAAATGCAACAGAACTCTCCGTATTTCCTCTGCAAACTGCCTCTCAATTTTCTGCAGATCTGGCCCCTATTGTGACTGCAGCAGCTATATTCTTTAGCAATAGGAAAAAATAAGAATGATGTATCATGCAAGTAAATGCTTGTCTGTAATCTTGGGCAGGCTCAGATTGTACTGAGATTTGGGTAAACAGTTAATTTTATTAGAGGAAAAATTACGTGTGAAGACATTCCATCATGGTACTGTTGAAACCTTTGTAAAAATAAAATAGTTGGTAATAACTGCTGATCGCATAGGAAATATGTACCAATTAAGCGGCATCCATGGAGTAACTCTCGCTGTTACTGCCAGCCCAGATCGTTTCATGCAAATCTTCCAATCTGAGCAGCTAATGGGACGCAGCGTCGTGTGCAGGCTCACGGAAAAAATTGTTATTTTTCTGAATATTTTGTTAGTTGCTACGAAAGTCATCCTTGCATTCGGAAGAAGGTACGACACATAGCAGAGTTCGTTGCAGGATGCGAATATTTAAACGCGTTTGATCGAAACGATGACTTCAACTTTGAGTGTTGTTCCACTTCACAAGGAATGTACTCTAATGTAATTTCTGGTGGTGTACTTTAATATCATTGATACTTTCGTCGAAGCGTAATTTTAAGAAACAGCTGTGCCGTTGTAGCCCTAATTTCATGTAGTATACAAGTAATACCCTATTAGCCATTCATACAGTTTACAAGTAGTAGCCCTATTAGCTATTTCAGATGACGCCCCAATTATAACCTTGCAATGAAGTTTACAATCTATTAGTAGTAACCCTATAAGCTTAACAGAAGTTTAACAGATAGAAAATTAACCTTTTAAGGCTTCCTACGCAGTTTAACTTCGCACTCTGGTCACAGTGAAGCTGTGACTCTTGCATGACTTGGGTCTCGAGCAAAACAATTAAGAGAGCTGCTGTCCAGACAAGAAAAGTTGAGGTAAAACGCGAATGGGAATAATAGATCAGATTGAATTGGTAATTCTGAATGAACGTATCAGATTCTTCTCAACCTTACAAAAGAATAACGGCCTCGCAAAAGCCAAGAAGAGTTTCTAACTGATGTTTTTTTAAGTAACAACACATTTTGATGAAAACTTGTTGACGTAACGTGAGCACTTTCAGTATTGAGGCAATTTTGAACGAATAAGATTTTGAACGCGCTAACACAAATAATGTAATTCTTATTTTACAGTAGGAAAATACATAAAGTAATGAGCGTGGTGGGCGCACAAGAATAAACCGCATGAATTCTAAGTAAAAGAATGCGGCCAGAAATTTCATCAGCTTTGGTAGTCACTACTAGTAGAAGAAAGCCTCGGTCTTTTTAACCACATTACAAGCAAATCTTTTTGCGTGCATTCTAAAGGACGCTGAAAATTTCAATTCAGAAACTTTCAACAAATTTGCATGTGAATTTATAGGTAGAACTTTACAGAAGATTGGACAGCGGAAACCGTGAGCTTGCGAATAGAAAAATATGAAATACTTCTGAACTTCAGGACGAATTCAAAATTGAAATATTCTAATGCAAAATGAGACGTAAAATATTCTTAAAATACTTTTTGTGAAGGACGTAAGATTTATGTAAAAAGTAAAGTACGCAGTTGAAATCCTGTGCCAGCATAAGTAGGTCCTAGATGAATAATGTTTAAAATTTAACTTAGTTTCTACACAGTACGTCAGAAATGTCAATACTTCGCTGAGAAATGCAACGACAACTACACTACGAATGAAGACTGATTTACCAACACAAACATTTACCAACGCAAACTTGGTTCTTTATAAACTTCTGGAAAATGTCATTAGTGCTTCACCGAAGCTTTGAATTTATCTATTGCTGATCAGACAAAGGAATACCCAAAAAGACAGTAAGGCCTGGAAAGCGGATAGAATAAATAATTGAGTTTTGTCGGACAAGGGACCATTAAACTTTGTTGCGCCTTCATGGATGTTGTGCGCCTCAGATCAATGCCAATTGAAGCAACACAGTGAAGACTGGAGTTTTTAAAATTCAATTAAACTGAGAGCCATCGATCGATTTGCTTCACTGCACGAGACGAATCAATACGTTTGTTGCGTATAGCGTGGCATCAAAATTATTCAAACACGCATGGAAACTGCTAAACTAATTCAACCATTTGGTCTCTAAAAATAAACGTTGTTGCTAAAAACAAACCACTCGAAGACTACACGCTACGTCAGTGTTATATAATGTAGGCTTGTACATGCATACTGCATTATTGTACGTAAATATATGTATTACACTACGACGGGGACACGAAATGAAGACTCGCGCTTTTCCCTAAAAAACTTTATAACAACGATTTCTTTTCATAAAGCGCTGGATTGCAATAAAATATACGAAAAAAATTCGTTAGAAATCTTTTGAACGAATTTTCGAAAGTTTCTGTTATTTCGGTTCCGAGTGATGATAAATTTGACCGGTGTTGTTTGCCTGTACGAGTAATATATTCAATTAATATATATGCCTTGGGTGTGACTGACGAACGAAAGTGACACATTGAAATGAAAACAGGGAAATAACAGTTCAGATTAGTGTAAGAGAAGAAAATGCGGTGAGTAATGCAGATCAAGTTAAACCACTTTCTTTGTTCAAACTTTTACAGCAGTACATATTATAGATGAAGTTCAAACCCTGAAATTAGTTTTTATTCCAGAAATTGAAACTATCCGTATATACTGAATTGAAAATTGTAACTGGACAGAATACGATAACTTCAATGAAATTCAGAATTCTATTTGTTGCAGATGTAAAAAACATCGTTTTTGGAATGGAAAATAGATTATTCTGTAATTATTTGCCAAAAACTGTTTTATATCACTTAAATTATGTATAAATCTTCATCAGTGTTAAGACTAGTACAAGGGGTGAAGAAAATGACCTGACGCATCTGTAAAAGTGATAAAAGTAAAATGAAGTAAATATGGGAAAATGAGTTTATTTCAAAATGCCAATACTAAAGCGCCATTTTGCATTTTTTTCGTTGTATAAACTGTTCTTTACTCTATTTCGTCTTTATTAAGCTCACAAATGTGACAAATTCATTCTCTATTATAAAAAATGGTCGTTAATTTAATGCTTGCAAAAAAGTTCACAACGAATGCAGTTTTTTTAACGAAATTTAAGCGTCAAGAATGAATGAAAAAAGCAAGTGAAGCACACCGAGAGAAAATCATTCAACGTCTGCCTTAGACAACCCTGAAGACTTCAACCACGAGCAAACATGAGCAAAACTCGTGAAATTCAGATGAAAAGTTTCCCAACTATGAGCCAGTTTTTGAATACTTCACTTAGATCGTCTTTACCGTATACCTAATATTCTGCAAGTTTCCTGCGACGCTTGCAGAAATATCTTAAAGCATGAAAGTTCCTCCGGCTAAATTTCATTGTCTGATGATTCAGAGTTCACCTTACGCTTCTCTCAAATTAATATGCGCAGAGCACACAACGCACTATTTTCTAGCCCACAATTTGCAGCATTTAGTTGTCTTAGAAGTGACTCTTCCAGCTAGACATTAAGTAATGCTTTTCGAAGCGCACAAAGTTCTGCGGTCTCATCAAACTTTTTGCTTTCATAATGTGGACCTAAATTACGTGTTGACCCCTCAATAGTGATTATAACTACATAATTATCAAATTAGTTTAATTTGGTTTCACGAATAACACTGCAAATAATTTTGAGAATGAGTTCAGCTTTACTTCAATCAAGCTTTTGCTTAGTCCTGATCAGAATTTTTGCAAATATTTATATTTTCAATGACTAAGAAATCCTACAGAGTAACTTGTTCTTTATTAGTTACTCTGACATTGAGCCCTGACTCCAGGCAAAGAAAATAAGCAACCTTACTGCAACGCGCAACCCTACAACGCTGGTCAGTCGGTCAAAGTACCACCACTGCACGGTCCAGTTAGCGAACATCCAAGTTTCCATCAGGAATCACGAAAGTATGTTCATAAAATATGTGTAAGAGAGTTCGTTTTTATAGATTTTATGTTAAAATTATGATCATGGAATATATGCTGTTCTGTTATTATAAATATTTTCCTGTTCTGATATCCTGGTTAACGCAAAGTTGAATGAATGAATAATAAAAAAATGAGTATATATTAGACGGCTAAATAAAATTGGAATGTAACAATACTTCAAGTCCACTTAAACCCTTCAAAATTTTGAACCCACACAAAATTGCATGCTACTGATCATAAGATGAAAATACTGAGAAAGACAGCGGAAAAACGTTTACGAAGATCGAACTCAAATGAAATTAAATAATGGTGGCAACAGTATTCTGATCTGTTGATTCCTCCACATCTATGGTTTTTGCACCTCGAATATGATAGATCTCAAATCTACAGTACGAGCAGACTAGCAATTTCCAACGACTACGAGCTCTGCGCAAGTTTGTTCCCTTCCAGATATTATTTCTGTGGCTCGCTCTAAATAGTCAATGAAGTCCCATTTTCTATCACGACCGAGTAAAATATGCCGCTCACCTTAAGTTTTGAACAGCATACGTGTGTGAACAGTAGTCACACAATCGCGTCTGTGATCTACTTTGTTGACTCGAACATACACAGGGTGCTACAACATAACTTCTTTTTTTAAGTGTTTTGCCTTGAAGAAAAGGAAGTTGTGTTGTCACACCCAAAACATCCACACACAATTTGCCCAGGCGCTTGTATCTCAGTTACTTCACGCATTTTTTTCAAAACTTCTATGCATTTGACTTAACCGTTTATACGGTTTGACTTTCTATCTCAAGTGGCGTCTTCATTGCAACCCACACTTATGTGCTTAAAGTCAACAGCATTTTTCTCGTCGCTCAAGCCGTCATTCATATCTACTGTACAGAGAAACGCGCAGCACTTGAATGCAGCAAGTACGCCATGATACAAAACTGAGAAAACCCAAGGAACAATTAGGTTTACAGTGGAAGAGTTAATCAAGTTAAAGCATTTCAGAAATACCACATCTGCTGAAACAATACGTTTCCGTGCGAGAGAACGGAGACAGACAAACTAAACAACTTACTAGTAGGAATCATATCGCTTCATAGGTTGTAGGAGCAGTAATTACTCCCTTCTGATGGGGAACGAAGTCTCCCAAATTAAGAATCCTACCTGCTTCTTCCGAAGACCAATCAACCCTATTTGTGAGACGAAACGAAGCAAAATAGCCAGATTACTATAATAATAACAATAACATAGAACTAATAGCTCTAAAAGATGATGAATAGCAACTAGAAAGCAAATTGCCTGAACAAAAATCTGAATGGAAAGAGATGAAACACAGAATGCATTAAATAGGCAGAAAACACAGCGTCTGTAGTCTTAACTTTATTGGGAATATAAGAGCTTGCGGCTGATGGTACATCTGAGGGCAGAATTTGAAGACAAAGTTAGGTTTGTAATGAGTAAGGGAGGGTGGAAATGCTGATGGTGTGAATGGTGACGCACCTACCCAGGTGTCACTATTTCCCCAATATTGCTTCCAATACATTCAAGTGTTTATTTGTTGGATCTTCGCCAGTTTAAAAAGGAGAAAATTTAATGAATCTCTGAGACAATCCAAGTAGAAAATTAAAACAGGAGTAGAGACTGGTGCAAGAAGTCATTTGTACGATGCGGCACCAGAAGAACGAAGGGAAGCAGAAAAATGTACTTATTAAAATAAATCCGCAACAGATCCAAAGTTAACCGTTAACATTGGATGTCAATTAAGCCATAATAGAAGTGTGAAACGTCTGTAAGCTGAGCAGGAGACAACACAGGTTTTCCGTTTAGGTACTGAAGCACCAAGAAAGAGTTGAACATGAAATATAAGATTACTTCTGTATTCATGCAAACAAGAGTTCAGGAGTCTCCTCGGAAATATTCAGATTTCTCGGAAATAATCAGAAACACAATACCGTTGCAATTACTTGGCATGCAAAGCAATGGCTTCATTTTCAGCTTTCCGGATGCAAGAAGAAGGAATTGAACCTCCGTCAACTGTGTGGTAGAGGGATACTCTTACTTCTAAACTAACATGAGGCGTACAAACATAAGTCCTCCGCACTACTCATACAACTTCAGTCCACCGCAGAATATTATGAACACCGTTCGGGTAATTATTAGCATTATATATTACTGATGAACATATCTAATCCGAAAAGAGCTCTTTGAAAAAGAAAGTTTATGTCGTACTGACAAATGAATGAGAAAAGTATTATAGAAGAGACGGTGCTCGAAAAAGAATTCACCAAAATGACACGCCAGCCTGCTATCGGAAATGACAGGTAAAATAAAAAGTACAGCCAATTGAGCTCTACAAGTAAAACTTACAATAGTTGGCCACAGCCAGCGGTACTTGGTCTGCGACAGGTAGGTCAGCGCGTCAATGAGTGGGAACGCGTCTCTTAGGGACACTAACTAGGAGGGATTCTATTCAGCACACTCTTCTTCAAAGATTCTATTCAGCGCAAAAACTTTATTTCAATCAGGCATACATGACACATAGATCAGTTTTTTAACTGTCAATGCTACATTTTAAAGCTAATGATCATGCTTCCAGCGACTGTTCCCGTTCTCATTGTGTTGTGACTTGAAGTAGTCTCGTAGGGACACGTAGCGATTATTTGGAAATTTGAGAAAATGGTTCAAATCAGCGAGTCCGTTACTCTAGCTGGTCCTCTGCGTCCCAAGCAGGAATAAATTCGGGAGATACATCGAATCTCAAAACAGGGACTTGACAACCTAGATCAGTCCGCTTAGCTCGACTACAGTGGAATCTTTACTAAGAGAAGTAAGAATACCTAACAAAGAACACTTTTTCCCAAAATACACTGCAGTAATATCCTCGCGACCACATCACTCTCAGCTGCTGTTTTGATGGGCCAGTTTATGAAATATTCAAGCAATCCTGTTCCCTTCCACGGTCACATAAGGCCGTTCAGGCCCACCGCTTAAATTTACCAGCTTCATCACATAGTTCTGATAAACCTGTTCAGGTGCATTTGTCAAATCTCCCTGTTCAAATTCACCTGTCAAGTTAGCCTGTTCATATGCACCTGCCAAGTTAGCCTGCTCAGGTACACCTGTCAGGTAAGCCTTTTCAGATACACCTGTCAAGTTAGCCTGCTCAGGTACACCTGTCAGGTAAGCCTGTTCAGATACACCTGTCAGGTGAGCCTGTTCAGATACACCTGTCAGGTGAGCCTGTTCAGATACACCTGTCAGGTAAGCCTGTTCAGATACACCTGTCAGGTAAGCCTGATCAGGTACACCTGACAAGTAGACTTGTTCAGGTACACCTGACAAGTAGACTTGTTCAGGTACACCTGACAAGTAGGCTTGTTCAGATACACTGGCCTGCATGGCCTGTTTCATCACATTAATCACGTAAGCCTTTTCAGGTTCACTATTAGACAAGCCTTTTCAATGAGAATAACAAATACCTCCGACACGATATTTGCTGATGCATTAGCGAGATTCAACTCAAAAGTATAGTTCAGTTTTACAGTCAGCGCAAAACTGAACCCATACCTCAATGAAATGAAATATAAATAAATATTTAAAAGAGAGCCCGTAGCCACACACTTTAAAATCGTTAAACGAATGTATAAAAAGACACAATTAAAAGACAAAATATACACATCAAATTGAGGCTCAACCCAATATTCCAACTTAACTTTTAAAAACTATGATACTTACCAATAAAAAGCCCAATCCGTAGTCTACAATTTTTACACAACAGAATCATCGATTGGAACAATTAATAAACATTCATCATATTAATTTACTGAGTTCGTACCAGGGGGTATGGTGCACAGAATCTATATTACACAGGCATTGGCAAGGCAACAGCTGCATTTTCAAGAGCAAAGAACGTAATTTTTGCTTCAGCTGCACCATAATCACAAGGAAAACTTTCAATTCAACAGTACCTGGAACTTGTGAGGAAAATGTAAACGCATACAAAATTTAAAATACGAATAAAATAAAATAATTGTCCGTTAATTTTTAAATTAAAGCACATACGCCGTTTTATGTGCTACTCTCGACGCAGCACAACTGACACGATGAGGGAAATTCCAGAACAATACGGACCTACAAAAAAGATATTAAGACTTACCAATCAGTCAGTGCGAAAATTTCCTACACTTTTTAAAAAATAAAAACCACACCACCTGACGTTCGTTTACTCCTAGTACACGTACTGATTACTAAATCTCTGTGAGGAGAGTTGTACAAAAATCTCAACGCTAATCGTCCGCCACCAAGTAACACTTCAACATTTTTCCATATTGAAAATAGGAAATAAAAATCAAGAACAGGTGACATCTACATCCAGTACCAGTTTGATATTCAAAATATCAATTTACGATCAAATATTTTTTAAAAAGTAAAGTGAAAATGGATACAAGAGATAAAAGTTTCAAGTTCGCAAATAACTAATTCGACTCAGTGTTTGCCACAGGTCAAGGAAACAGCACACCTGATATTTCAGTTGTTATGGTTGAGAAAAGGTTTTTTTCCGTCAGAAAGCCTACACCGGACCCTGCCATTGCCACTGAACAGTGGTGATCACCAGTACTACATCACAGTGCTGATGATCACCACTGTTTGGAGGTGCCAGTTATGTTTATGAACTGGTACCTCCGGACACGCACCAGCACTACATCAAAAGAAGCAGCATCACACCGACAAGCAGCTATTTCATCTGCAGCCCACAGCTCCACGTTCAACCCTAGCTAGTGGCGGAGGAGTGCCAATTTTAGTAAAAGTTTACCACATTACTAATTTAAATCAACGAAGTATCATTGAAAATCAACAGATTAAATCAAAGCGAGTTGGCATTATCAATAAAGTATCATTATGTCAAGTACCTCATGAGCAAGAAGTAACCAGAGATCTGGAAAGTTAGAGAAATATGTAAAACACGGAATTTCCAGAAAATTTGCAAGTACCTAATCACGATCAGAGACTAGAGACAGGCAAACAGTCCATTTGTCCTGCCCTGTCCACTGAACGAGAATCAATAAAATACATTAACATTTCAGTGTTCATTTCATTGCTAACTACAGTTCGATTCACAGTATTTTATCAATTTAAATTATGCAGAGGCAATCAAAGTTTAGAACGAATTCGTTGCAGTAGCAAATACTACCAATTCTTAGATAAGTTTTTACTACGGATTCCCTTTACTTCATATTCACTCATCGATGTTCTTCTCACGAAAGAGGGTACCAGTTAACGCTACTTTCACACGACGGCGTAAATTACTCATTCGCATAAGTTTAGATCAATGGACATCGAGTTCTCAAAGTGTTAAAGGTCCGACATCTTCTTACATCGTTGATACTTATTTCAGATGTGCATCCACTGGTGCAGATTGCTGTCAAGAGTCCAATTACGGCAGATTTTGAGAGTGATAAAACAAAAATATCGACGACTTCTACAATTTTTCTCAATGGAGTTGGCCGCTGCATCTCAAATTTATTACATTAAGTCTCCGTTGCATCATTTTCTAAAGAACAGCCGTGAATTGTGCACTCACTTTCACATACCTGGCACTCAAATATCTCTCTTTAAGTGTTGTAATGACATGCTCCATAAAAAGATAAGCCAGCACGTGAAATTTTAAAGAAGTATGGCTTAGTGCATCAGTATATAACTTCCATTCTTTTCAAAAACTTGCACGTAAACCCGTTATCATACGGGAGTTTTGTTACTCATAGTTCTGAACATGGTCTCGTTTTCAACTGGAAACACGTAGAAGTGAGCAGCTAGGTTATTAAGGATAAACCGTACAACTGTCTCGATAAATGACAAGTGGAAAAATGTTAAATCTACGGAGACGCCTGGATTTGTTGGTGTACCTCTCAGAAGTTTGTATGAACTTGATTCTCAATAATGTACCTGTATCACACAGTGATAATGCGACAAAAATCGCTCAAGTTAGAGAGCAGATGCATAACGCTTTCAGGGCAAGGTTTCAATAGTGTTCACAGAGCATAATTTATTGATGGAGGTTTCAGGGTGTTGATAGGTTACGTTCCTTTCAAAGTAGGGTTTAGGAGTGATCTTACTACCACAATAACGTTTGTAAGCTCTCTTTATTCGTCACGTTGCAATCAGGGCAGGGTTTTTACAAGTAGTGTAATTCTAAGAGCAAGGTTTACAAGTCGTGCCATCGTAGAGCTCCAAGCAAGGTTCATAACAATCGCATCTCTGAGAGCAGGGTTATTATATGACCATACTTTCAGCGCGCTGTCAACATTTAGCGTTGCTCTTAGTGCTGTAATGGGCGTTACGTGCTGGGCACTGGATAGCTGGGTGTTATAAGTTAACCAGGTCCACCAGATTGGCTTGCGGCTGGGTCATACTCTCAGGGAAATACTTGGTGAGCACATTGAAGAGCTCAGAGCGGTGCCGGTGCCGCCAGGCGTCCAGCTGCTCGGCAGCCGTCAGTAACTGCGCCGGGGCCTCAGGTAGCCTTGGCGAGTTGCTCAGATCCATGGGAAGCGGAGATGAAGAGGCGGAGGCACCGGTGTTCAGAGGGGAGGCCCCAGGACCCAATGAGGAAGCTCCAGTTTCCGATGGCGATGGAAGAGGTGAAAGTAAGTTCGTAAAGAGAGGTAGGTCCTGGGGAGGAGGTTGGGGCAGAGCAGTGAGGGGAGGTGGCTGACAAATCTCAGGGTCTGCTGGCTGAAAGAGCGTACACGCCAGACGCTGCAGCTCAGCCACCTGCACAAAATACGGAAGTAAGGCGTGTCCTGACATGCGCTCATCAATGGTCCGATCAGCCACCATAATGTTTGTCACTTCAGACCCCAGAGTGACTGCACTATGTTGCAGCAACATGAGTTTCTTGTTACTTTTCAGCAAATATGTCATGGAATATCGTAACTGAATGAAAAATATCAATAGTTAGTTACCCTTTAGAGTTAGATTCCCCTTCCCTACGGTGAGATGTTTTAATAATTTTTTTCACGGTGTTTCTTTGAAACAAATGCACGTGCAATGTCGTTATTACAACCTCATCGAGTTTTAAGCCCATTCGCACCAAGATACCTAAAACGTTTTGCCATATGCATGTCGGTCATACAGAGTACAGTATGGAGCCTGTTTGCGACTTACAAATGAGAAAAACACAAGCAATAAAGTAAAGTCAAGCTTCGGTCGTACTTAAGAAACGCATAAGATTCGGACACCAGCAATTCACACAGGTTCAGTTGTGCAAAGTGGCAGTCGAAGTATGAAAAATTTGTCACGAGCAAAGGTCAATGAATGCTTTTACGAAACCAAGCTCATTCAAAAGAAAGTAATAAAAAGTACCAGTACCAAGATTTTCAAAAAATAGCATTCTCACGTAGCAATCATAGGAACTAATAGACTAAAACAATAAAAATCACGCTTCCACACCGTGAGCAACGAAAACCAAAATCATTTGACTGTAAATTGTAATTCCAAAATAGGGACAGACAGTATTGATTCGAGCCTGTGAAGTTAAATCAGAGAATGACAATTGAAAACACACAAACCTTTCCCACAAAAACCAACTAAAAGCACATTTTACAGACAATTGAAACATGAATTTAGGTATGAATTGGTATATTAGCCCTTTAAACATCAATGTATTTTACACTGGCCGTTGGTTTCATGATATTATGAAGCTCATGTTCCACTTTTAATAAATGTTTTGGAATAAAAAAACGAATGTGAAACTTTAGAACTTCCTGTCGACTGCCAACTCTCCGTCCATCAGTACTTGTCTTGATAATTCGTGACATGTTCCAACTTTTGGTCATAATTCGCTAATCTTCCTCTGATATGTCACTTGCTATTTATTCAACGCAATGAAATATTCAATTAACTACAATATTCCTAATTTTTTTATTATCAGCAAATCACATTACGGCTTAAACGATCCACCAGTATACTTCAAGTCACAATTGAAACTTTCACCTTGACTCATATTTTCAAAGTCAAGAGTTTAGCAACATTATGTTTTGTGTAAATTCTTTAGAAGTAAATGCTTTGTGGCAGTTTCACCGCTCTTATAATTTCAAGCTTTACGTCAACGAAGTAACCGTTTGCATTGATGTTATATCATCTACAATGTATAAAATACCTACCACCTAAGGATTTATAAAAGTGTCATCACTAGTCTTAAGATAGCGTTAAGAATTGAAAACCCAATTTCTTGTACAGCAGATTTATACTGTACTCAATGACCCACAGGAATAACGTTGACTCATTTATTTACTTATTTTATTTGGAGCTCAAATGATTATTAAATATTTTCAAGACTCACAATCATACGTTAGAGAATAAGGCATGTCGGAGTGAAGCACTGAAACCAACTCACAGCTCAGGGCACAGATCAAGTTCACAAAGGAAAAATACATCAAAATGGAACACACGACGTCCTTTTTCTTCCAACGGAAAAGTGCAGCCGTCTCAAGAGACAACTGTGATACACACTGAACTATACGTATTACATTTTTTATCTTAAGAGGCATTTTATAGATACGTTGATCCATAAGAACTACTCTGGTCAGTCGGTGCAGAGTTGGGGAAAACATTCCGGTATTAATGTTCGGGAAAACATTTGGGAAACTAATTTTTAATGTTTGGTTTTTCGTATTTTTTAAAATTTATAATGTATAACGTTGAAAGTATAATGAATGAGTTAAATTTTAAGACTTTTTTCCTTCTGCACTAACCGTTTCCAAACAATGTCAAAACCAGAAGGAGTACTTATTCTGGGAACAGAAAAGAAAACAACATAAAATAGCAGAGGGATAAAAGAAAATTAAATAATGGAGAATATGCTTCACTTAAATTATTCGAACTAACTTCCATAGTAAACCCAAAACCCAGTATGGCTTTACTTAAGTTAGAGAATGCAAAAGACTTAAGATTCACAGTTGTACGTGATCAACGTAAAGTCAAACAGCCCTACATAAGTCCAGCCAGTAAATGCACATGCAAAGATTTGAGGCCATGAATGCAGCTGGGGAATAACGTAGAAATAAAAGGCACCTGTTCAGGATTGTTGTGGTTGACAGCCTCGTGCAGCTCCGTCTGCAGGTAGCGCAGCGCCTCAGTTGAGTCTCGCACAGCAAGCTCTTCGTACCTAGTCACAAAAAATTAGTAAAGAATATACAATAAATACGCAGAGTAAGTCAACGCAAAAATAAACAGGGATGGATCTCAGTATCAGTAATGGTCTAACGTTTTTACTGCTCTTAATCTCATCAATCTCTGGTCAACTACAATTGGGTGCCCGTATGAGTCGAAGCATTGGTATTAATGTATCCATGTTTTTCAACATACGTCAACAACTGATAAATAAATATTATGAGCTCCTTCCAAATGGAAAATAGAATCAGCTAAAAGCGTTTGTGGAAGCTTGTGTGAAGCAACGTTTCAACATAATGTGAGGAAAAACTGAATTAGCAGTAGCTTAAACAGTGTTCAATGGGATTTATACTCATGAGGATAATATTACGAGGGATAAATAAAATCTAAAAGATAAAATTCTTTCGTGATTTACGGAAAAGATTGATCAACTTCGTGAAGTATTTCAAACAACTACAACGAGACGCAAGTCCGTAGTTTTTCTCAAAATCATATTTATATCTAACGAAATAGGCAATTATTTGTCCTACTGCTGGATTATCAGCAACACCAAAAGTAACCTTGAAAGGAAAATTGCCCTGAATTTAACAGGATGAAACTTCAGCAGAAAACGCTAAAAGACAAATATTACTTGGTGATAGTTAGTAGGACCAAAATACTCAATAGCTCCGCCAAAAATCAAATCGAAACATCAAATCAAATACTCATCCCCATGTCAGTATCACTACGCTATTCTGCGTTCCCAATTTTCGTTCATGATTGCTTGTATATGTACATAAAAAGCTTCGCCTTCTCCTCCCGTACACCAACTTTTTTACTGAGTCAAACCTCAGCTCACCTCAACTGCAGATTTTGAAGACCTCCCGTACCTACGTTTACAAGGAAGAAAAGTAGAAAGGACTTCAACAAACGCCAGCTCTTTAGAACAGATTACTCAGTATATTGACAAAAAATTTGCGTACCAGCTCTTCCTGACAGTAAAGATAATCTCTTGCAGGAGCTTCTCAGGACTCGGTCTGCTGAGCTGCAGGGACCAGAAATCGTCGAGGCGCATCTTGGGCTGATGATGGCGACCAGGGTTCCCGCCGAACATGTAGTGCACCTGCAAGACAACTCAACTAAAAAATGGTCCAATTGTAAAATGGGGTACCGGTATGAATACACTAGAACAGATACCTCCTCATTTTTAATGTGCGACAAGAGAGGAAAAATTAAGGATCCAAAGCAAGACACTACAATGATTTAGTACAGGTAGACACTTTCTTAAGCCACATGTTTATGCCGCAACAATGTCAGTAAGCCGAAGCTTCATTGACCGCATGTAATATGAGCAGATTTGTATACGTTGAAGTTATAGTTTGAGTCTAGATATTGGATGAAAATCGCGTTATCATTTGATATAGAGCGGTCATTAAGTTATATTTCACACGACAATAGATATATACGAATAATGGTCTACAATATTAGTACCAACGATATCATAACCCTCATTTCTGAGTAAAATTCTTTGTTTAAATATATTTTACACCAGTAGCCTTCACTAATACTCATCATAAGAAGATGAAAACTTTTAGAATGAAGATGCTAACAAAATTGTCAGACATGAAGTAAGTAAGAGAGCAACAAATTGAGTCAGAAAAATCGTTATTATCATGCATACCCACATAGTGTCTATGAATATGCATAGACGCATATTTTAATGAACTAAACACAGAACAGTAATTATAATTTTGTGTAAATAATTCCACTTTTTCTTTAAAAGCATTAAAGAAACTTCATAATATCAATAAAATACAATTGCAGAGCAAACTAAATACATTGTAACGGAACACCTCAGCTTCCCTGATAAGAACTACAGGCAAATATACTTTAACATCAAGAAGTTTACACTAAATGAAACACAGAGGAGCACCTTGTTGACGTGATCGTAGACGAGCTGGTGGGCAAACCTAGGACAAGGCTCCCCTCGACTGTCCGGACCGTCTCCAGACACCTCATTGTGGTATATGCACGACCTGCAACACGGTGGACTGTGACACCTCATTGTGGTATATGCACGACCTGCAACACGGTGGACTGTGACACCTCATTGTGGTATATGCACGACCTGCAACACGGTGGACTGTGACACCTCATTGTGGTATATGCACGACCTGCAACACGGTGGACTGTGACACCTTATTGTGGTATATGCACAACCTGCAACACGGTGGGCTGTGAGACACTTCATTGTAGTATATATGCTGAACTGCTGAAAGTCATATCTTATTACGTTAACAGCTAGTTACCTGTTTATTAAACTGCTAGTTTATCATTGGTTATTTGTAAATGGTAGGTCAGTCACTCTCTCCTCACCCATTTATTAGACAAGGTAGTGCTCCATGAGCAACAGCTTGAATGGCTTATGCGTACTAATACAAAAAAGTTAATGAGTGCAGGGTTCTCCGCCATCGAAAGCGAATTCAAAGAAAAAAACATTAATATCAATGCAACTTCTCGTAGCTCACCATTTATTAAGAGGGATGCTGTACACCCAAAAAGAATTACAAACGGTGTCTCGCTTGTCTTTTTCCTTGCTGAGGCCCTGCAAGAGAAAAGAGTGGTAACATAAGCGTCTCGAAAGCATTCATGTGTCGCCATTCAACCTACACTCACAGCCTCATAATATTGCTCTGAAGAACGTTTTCTCAATTAGATAACCGACAAAACATTAGTATCTTTTTGGTATCAATGATTTAAAAAGTGCAAATTGTCAATGCACATAGCATTTTCCCTGAAGCCTGGGGGAGGCAGTTCATTAGAATTCAAAAACAGGAGGGCGTTCCTGTTCTTTATTTGTCTACGCATTTCCATCAATTAGTTCAAAAAGCTTGGACCCAGAAGCGTATACAACCTGGATTGAAAATAAATTTGAACTAGGAATTATACGCTCGTAGGCAAGTCCACATTGAGTACAGACAACAATATGAATTCATCCCCTCCACGGCTAGAATACTTTGATGGACCACGTAAAAAAACAGTTCCTGTACCACTTCTCATTTGTTTTAAATTATATTAGTCTATGTCACACCGTCCAACAGGTACTTTCAAATTTTTCAGTAAATAATCTTTAAAAAACAAATGGATACATAAATCTTGTTCAAACCGAAGCTGGGAACCTTATTAAGCATGTTATACCAAGAAGTCGTAGCTTGTTAAACTTACTGCTCCTATATCTAATGTATTTCTCATGTACTCATATAAATTTAATTGTTTTAGAATATTCATGACAAGGTAGTTCTTTCAATAACACTCAACACAGTTTCCTCAACAAAATTTCTTTCCCTTGGCCTTAAGTATCTAAATTCCTAGTACAGAATCATACACAATTTAATATCAGAGGTAACCATGGGAAATTAGCGTGTTGTACAAAGGACTTCCCTCGATTTTTAAGGTTACTGGTATATTATCCACTACCGGTTAGAACCTGCTTCACACTTGCAGCACTATTTTACAAGAAAATTAGCAGTATCATTCACGGGTATTATTGAACAAAATTGCACACATCTGATGTAGCACTAAAATAAAGATTTATTCAGCAAACATTGTGGAAATAATCTCCAGTACTCACAGAGAGCACGTGGATCTCCTCCAAGATAGGGTCGATAGTTGCCTTCTGTGTGAAGCCAGCAGGGGGGAGATCGTTCTGGCGCTGAGAAAAGCCTGCTCCCAGCAATGCAGCTCCCTCCATGATGCTGAGCCCCAGTACGCTGGACGCAGCGCCCCCCGTCCCCACGGCGCTGATGGAGGTGCACCCTCGCCCTCCTGAGTTCTTCTCGCTGATGCAGGTGATGACATCCGTGTCCACCTGTAACATATGCAAAATGAGTTTGTCTTGCTGATGCAGGTGATGACATCCGTGTCCACCTGCAACACGTGCGAAATGAGTTTGTCTCGCTGATGCAGGTGATGACATCCGTGTCCACCTGCAACACATGCGAAATGAGTTTGTCTTGCTGATGCAGGTGATGACATCCGTGTCCACCTGCAACACATGCGACATGAGTTTGCCTTGCTGAAGCAGGTGATGACATCCGTGTCCACCTGTAACACATGCGAAATGAGTTCTTCTCGCTGATGCAGGTGATGACATCCGTGTCCACCTGTAACACATGCGAAATGAGTTCTTCTCGCTGATGCAGGTGATGACATCCGTGTCCACCTCCAACACATGCGAAATGAGTTTGTCTTGCTGATGCAGGTGATGAAATCCATGTTCCCTTGCAACACATGCAAAATGAGTTCTTTTTCCATCTGTGTTTCGTTGATGCATGCATTTATGTCGATAATATTTAGACATGTTGCGAAATAATATCTTCTCGCAGAGCACAAGTGATTATTTCTTTGGGTGAAGCAATGTAAGTACTCGACAACGCCGAAAAGGCATTCACTCATGAACAACGGATACTCTTGCCGCGTAAGTAATTTTCCCATAAACTTTCACTCTCACACCAACCTGAACATGAAATTCGATGTGGATTCATTTGCCGCTTTATACATAACAAAGTGCCAACATGATACACGAAAGAACGAAAGTATTACATCTTCTCTTCATTTTACCTTAAGAATCATCCACATGTAAGTTAGTACGTCCGTATTTACCTGCAATGAGCTAAAAATTTATAATCCTGTTTCTGTGTAAAGTCTGGAATAAGATTATTTCCCTCTAGGTTTTGAGCAAAGCTATTAATCAGTAGCAGTTGCCCCTGTAACGCATTAACAAACGAGAAGCTGATCAGTCTTTTGCACAATTCCCAAACTCAGCAACATGAAAAATTTTCACAGTACTATTTAACTATAGCAAAAATAAAGGACTCAAAGCACAGCCCAAACAACTTACCTGATATGTGAAAAAATCCGTGAGATATTCTTTGTTTCGTTGTCCAGCCAAAATGAAAAGTTGTCTAGTAATCTGTAAAAAATTATTAAAAGTTTATTACATTTCATTTCATAGTTTAACAGAAAATATTCGATTTGCTTCTTTGAAAAAGCAAACCCCCTTTTTCACATGTATCTTTTTTTAACATCATATTATGGTTCAAATTAAAGTAAAAGCTGTGGTCACAAGGCAACATATTCCAGCTATTTCAACTGCAAGTAAAAACTAAAATTTTTATTTATAAGTACTTTGTTCTACTAAATTTGAAATACGTGAAAAGTAGTGGATCGAAAAAACTATATAGTGTTGAAGTGATTCAGGTTTAAGAGTGAGTGAATTACAGTGTCTCGTTGAAACTGACCCAAATGGAGGTATACAAGTACGTAAAAAGAGGTGTGAATATAAGGAGTGAGACAACAGCTAGGACACAAAAGATTAGTCAGTGAGTGCTGTTACCAGCCCGGCAAGCAGACATGAAATGGCCGAGGCTGTTTTTAACGAAAAGACCCAATGTGAGAGAGTCGCGCTACTTTAATTTGATACATGTAAACTAGAGTCGCTAAACCTAGCGGGGCTCCCACTTAGACCAAATTGTGTATATGTGGGTCTGCGTGCTGTGGCTGCTTCGAATAGTCAGACTCAAACTGTAACGACCCCTCCAGGGTTAAAGAGCAATTAGATATAACGGCAGTATTTTTCAATGCCACCCACCGGATGGAAGAGCATGGAATGGCCTACGCGGGATCGCAACGGAGGACAGCTAGAGGACGAGGAAGAGCAGGATGAGACGGCTGGGGACGACGATGCAGACAACATCGTCCGTGGCGATGTTGTGACGGACGAAGACACGGTTGTAACTGCACCAGACGCAGAGGGAGACGAGGTTGTGTTTTGCCCAACGTCCGTCGTTCTGTTATTGGCCGTACTGCTTCCTACGATGCAAAAAACTTGTGAATGTCAGTAGATAGCACGGTGTGTGCACGCTAAATAGGAATCATAGTGTCAGCACGTAGCCAGAGTTATCACAAACACAAGAAAATGTAGCTCTCAAGAGGAGATGTGAGCTTTGAGAGGACAGGCTCATAGCACACAGAATTTGGTATTCGGTACTCACTGCAGCCAGATAATTCAATGCAACAACAACACTTACTGCAGCAAGACTAGTGCTTGCCTGAACAACAGTCCCTGCAACAACACCACTCACTGCCTGGCACAACAGAATCGTCGTCCCGCAGACATGACCAGGTGTTAGTGGCTACATCGTAGCGGTACAGCCCGGAAAACTGGGGCTCAGCGGGGGAAAAGCTGCTGTTGCTGTTGCTGCTGCTACTGCTCACACCTCGGTCGTTCTCTAGTCCAACTCTGTAGTAAGCGGAGAACAGAGGACGTTTACATGCATAGTTTTGTGATGGATCACAACATTACACACCATCGAACATGAGGTTCCCTGTGTAGCTATATCACGCTGCAAGCAACCACTTTGTACTGACCAGTCAACAGGCGAGTTGTCTCAACAGAGTCTGCCCACGCGGCTACTTAAGCCAGATGCCTGGGCCTGGTTCGGCACACTCGCTACCAAGATCTCATGAAGTCAACACCTCTCACCACACTCGTTACCGGGAACGCACTTGGCTAAAACTCCTAACGAAGCAGATTATCTGAGTACCGACGTATCATCCACGAGCCGTCTATAACGCCTGTGCACCAATGGTAAAGATACTTATACCTCTACCGCCCTGTCGCGACACGAGTTAGGTGTATCTTGCTGCACCTTAAAATATGTGACAAAACTTCCAGTGTCATTATCCTGTTGGGTTCCTCGACAGTTCCTTACTCTCTCAGACGCTCACCTCCCAGTATGACAAAATTAAAAGATATTCAATTCTCAGTCCCTAGAAAATAGATATTCTAGGTGTGCTCGGAGTTAAGATAAGTCTGAAGATTGGGACACGAGAACACTGTAGCTCATTAAATTCGTCTTATATATTATATGTATTGCAGTTCGAGAATATGCAATATGAGAAGGGAAATTTGGGTCGTTTGAGGACACAATAATTACAGCTTTTCATCACAAGAAGTAATAAATAAGCACAAATTATTGAAGCAGTACTAGTAACTGCAGCAAATTAAAAAAACTCCAATAAGCACAGAAGATTCTGTGCGATTCTGTAGAAGATCCTCCTACAGAATCGCATGGGGGAGGAGGCTGAAATTTAATTGCACTGACATATTTTAACATTTTTCACGATACATATCAGTAGATAGGGTACAGAGCAGTAAAATAAATGTAAGCAGTATAAAAAACATAGAATAGCATTCACAAGTTTATTATTTGTGCACTCACCCTTCCCACCGCGACTGCGTCAGAACCCGTCCTCCAAAGACGTAGATGACTCGTTTCTGAGAGTCCATGACCATCTGATGGTCGAACACGAGACGCGGTCCACCCACTTCTGCCGTGTCCTCAGTTATCAGCGTCCACCGACCGCTGTCCAGCTCGTACAAGTAGAAGTCACTCTAGAGGGAAATAAAACGCCATGAACATGCAACATTCAATGTCGTAAACTATGGTTAACATCAAAGTCTGCCGAAAATGCGTTCTAATGATCAAAAAATGTGTCCATGAAAGTCGTTTTCAATATCGGAAATGCATTCAATTGTACTTCACTAAGGTGTTAAATAGAATATAGTGCTCCAAGCTGAATTTCACGCGCTGTCACTGACAATTAGCTTCAAATGAGCCAGAAATTGAACGCAACGTGGCAAGTGACAGTCATTGTGAATGCGCCATTATGTCTTAGATGCAGAAACCATGTTGAAACGCTGATTGTCATCAATTAGGACTATTTTAGGAATGAGTTCACTATGTTCTTCCTTGAATGTCGACTGTTATGAAAGGAGATTCCCAGTAAATGGAACTTTTTCTAGTTTTTCTCATGAGAACAGTTGAGCGTGAGTCGAAAAAGAGTTGATAGATGCAGGTTGAGATAAAAGCAAGTGATGCCCAAGTGCCAGTCTTATGTATGTATAACAGGCAAGATAGCCATGCAATGAGTGCGAGTATTTTCGGCATAGGAGAATTAACAAACGAAGTACTTGTGTAATTAAACGTAATTATAGATTAACTCACCTTCAGGTTATCCGAAGTGCGCATCTTGCTGTCGACGTATCGGCCAAGCGTGAAGAGCTGACGCCGCTCTGCGTCCAGACACACCTTGTGGCAGGAGCGAGGACTGGGTCCTCCCTGTGGCACACGGCATAGTGTCTTATTCCGGACACACGGTACACATTGTGCCTTATTCGAGACACATTGTTTTATTTCATAAAATATGTTAAGAATATGATGTGAGAAAAAGTTGAAACAAAAATAAGAAATTTCGCTAGAACATTTTCGGCTCATTTTCCTAAAGGTTTGTTTTCTCGCGTGTGCAAATTCCACTGACGAGCATATTAGATGTACCCAACACTATGAAGTACCGCTCTCCTCTCACCACTGGCCACACACTACAACGTCCACATTGGGAGGATATTGAAGTGCATCACGATTGCCTTTGTTGCTCTTCAGAGTTTTTTCGTGAGCTTAGCATAGCCAAACATACCTGTACACATTGCATGTGTTCGAGCTGTTTATAATTCTCACCTAAAAGACAAAAAACTGACAAGTAGGTAGAACACCTATCCACTGATAATGTAAACAAAATAAGTAATGATAATTCTTCACACATGATTAACACAAAAATGTGAATAAATGATCCTCCTCTGACCCATTTTCAGAATGGTTCCCACAAATCCAAAAACATTAGCTGCAGTGCAAGTTCGGATTATTTTACGCAAATACGCAGACTATTTTACGCGGCAGATAATATTGACAACACTTCAACACATAATACAGGAAAATAATAATTAGGAAATTCATAACACAATATAAATCATTGAGTTATATGTACAAGGTCCGTTTGAAAAACTATTCCATGGTGAGTAAAATACATGAAATTGACCAACAATATGTGTCATCGTAAGAAGAAACTTCGAAAAAACTATTTCTAAAGTTGTATCTGATAATACAATTCAATGTGAATATAATGGGCGGGGAGAAGTAGCCATTACCTGAGAACAAGGAAGGAAGGAAAGAAGGAAGGAAGGAAGGGAGAGCTAGGAAGGAAGGAGAGCTAGGAAGGAAGGAGAGCTAGGAAGGAAGGAGAGCTAGGAAGGAAGGAGAGCTAGGAAGGAAGGAATGAATGAAGGAAGGAAGGAGAGCTAGGAAGGAAGGAAGGAAGGAAGGGAGAGCTAGGAAGAAAGGAAGGAAGGAAGGAAGGAAGGAAGGAGAGCTAGGAAGGAAGGAGAGCTAGGAAGGAAGCTGCACCTGAAGCCTGGTGTCAGGAGAGACGCAGCTCCACTCATTGGAAGGGATGTTGTAGCACCATAGGTCGCTGAGGTCCTCTTGGCCGTCCCAGCCTCCGAACAGGTAGATGCTCTGCACACACACCGTCACGCAGTCACTCCTCACGCTCCAAGCAAACCTAGTCTAAGCGTCTCTTGCATGTGCTCCATGTTCTAATGCATGGGATCGATATTCTATTCAATACATGAGGAAATTTATGTATGTGCTCGATATTCCATTCAAGATAAAAAAGGAATGGATTTATGTATGGGCTCGATATTCCATTCAAAATAAAAAAAGAATGAATTTATGTATGGGCTCGATATTCCATTCAAGATAAAAAAGGAATGAATTTATGTATGGGCTCGATATTTTATTCAATATATACTGTGCACAGCAACATAACTTCTTTTTTTTACACTTTTTAGTGCACAAAAAAGAAAGTTATGTTGCCGCACCCTGTTTATTCCAGATGTGAATTTATGCATGTATATATATTTAAGGAATACATTTATGCATGCGATCGACAAGCTATTCATATACACGACAGAATTCATGAGTGTCTTTTACTAGTTTTCAACTAATTTAAAATGTATTTTAATGACATGAGTGCGTGAGTGACACAAGTTACTGGAGATGTAATGGCCTAATTCATTAGGTTAGGGATGCTCCTACGTCTATACAAATTTTCACATGATATAACAATGGTCGATCAGCTACTGCCTTTTATACCTCTTAAAAGACTCTATAGCGTTTTGCAGCCCACACGCAGGATGTTAAGAAAGTTTTTGAATATGTTATGTTGTACTATGAAAAATTAGAGTGTTTTAACCCTTACAACTCACATGAAATATCATGTATCGGCACATCAAGTACCGGCACATCACGTACCAGCACATCACACGTACCGGCACATCACACGTACCGGCACATCACACGTACCGGCACATCACACGTACCGGCACATCACGTACCGGCACATCACGTACCAGCACATCACGTACCAGCACATCACGTACCAGCACATCACGTACCGGCACATCACACGTACCGGCACATTACGTACCAGCACATTACGTCCCGGAACATCACATACCGGCACATCACGTACCAGCACATTACCACCAGCTTGGTCGACTGGTGAGCGAATCCACATCACACGTACAGTACACATGCACATCCCATACACGACGCACACATCCTGCTCACCTGAGAGTGAGTGTCACAACACAGCTGGTGACCTCCCCTCATACCAGGGGTGGCGTTAGGGGCAGCTCCAGGCGGTGGCAGCAGCTGGCGCCACACAGGCACGAGCGGCTGACCACTGAGATACTCGTTAAATAAACCACCTGCAAACCAGTTCTCAATATACCACCTGCAAACCAGTTCTCAATATACCACCTGCAAACCAGTTCTCAATATACCACCTGCAAACCAGTTCTCAATATACCCCCTGCAAACCAGTTCTCAATATACCTCCTGCAAACCAGTTCTCAATAAACCACCTGCAAACCAGTTCTCAATAAACCACCTGCAAACCAGTTCTCAATATACCACCTGCAAACCAGTTCTCAATATACCACCTGCAAAGCATTTCTGACTTCTGAGTGACTGCTAGATGTACCTTGTGATGTTCGAACTCTGCCGTCAGGCACATCTTTTACATTGAATTTAACTTTTAGATGAAAGGGTCAGAATTGCTTTTATTTTTTTACTGTAGAACATATGAACGCTTCTCATCCAGCTTTCTGAGGTAAGTCACACTCAGATGATTCCAAATGCATCTACACACAACTAGAGTATTCATTACTTCCTATAAGTAGGGTGGGTGCGAAGCGTCTTCTTTCGCGTGATTTTTTTAGTTATTACCCATCTCAAATAGAATACAGTCTTTATTTACAGTAGAGATTATTTTGCCTGTTCTGCAATCTCCACTTCGCACAGCAGTCTAGGGAATATCAGCATAGAAACATGCCTTCCTGTAAGCTAAATAAACATAAACATGGTAACTCACAAAGTATGGAGGGTAAACTGGTTTAAGAATTAGATAGCAGACGTGAAAGCAAATAGCAGATAAACAAGCACGTAGTACACAAGCTTACTAGGTAGTTAGTACAGTGGTAGTTGTGGTTACCATTAATATACTAGATGAAGTTGACGCTAAGTAGCATCAATAATATCAACTCAGCACAACAGTGGCAGCTGTGGTCACCATTAATGTGTTAACTGAAAGGGACAGTAGGTGTGGGTGCTGTCACCGTTAGTATAATTAGAACAGGTAGGAATAACACTAACTCTGGAGGGCCCTGGAGATGAGCGTCTCGATGAGCTGGGTGCCGTCGTGCTGCGTGCAGGCCTGGTAGAGGCGCGTGAGGACGGGGTGCTCGAGCCTCGTATTGGCCTCCCTCGTAAGGGCAGTGAAGGCCTCCGTGTAGCGGTGGTGGCGCAGGTGTTTCAGACACACACGCAGCGCCTCACGCTCGCAGTACTGCACACACCGTAATCCTGTTACTCGTACTTTGTGTTATGCATACATTGTGCTACGTACACACACGCGTTGTTTTATGCACACGCGTCGTTTTGTGCGCACACGCGTTGTTTTATGCACACACGCGTTGTTTTATGCACACACGCGTTGTTTTATGCACACACGCGTTGTTTTATGCACACACGCGTTGTTTTATGCACACACGCGTTGTTTTATACGCACACACACATTGTTTTTGCGCACACAAATTACTTTGTGTGTACACACATTGTGTTACGTGTATACATACAATTGTACAAAATGAAAAGGCCTTGTATACCTGGACTTTCAAAAAGCTTTGGACAAAGTTTCTCATGAAAGGCTAATGGACAAAGTTTCTCATGAAAGGCTAATAGCCAAAGAGGAAGGGCATAGAATATCGGGTAACTACTCTCCATAGATCCAAAACTGGCTCACTGGTCGCACTCAACGCGTGATGATTCATGATCACAACAGTGATTTGACGCATGTAACATTAGGAGTCCCCCAAATGAGCGTTGTGGGTTCGCTCTTCTTCATCAACAACCTTGACCTCGGAATCATCAGTAAAATTAACAAATTCCCCGACGATACAAGGCTCTGTCACATAGAGTTAACCGAAAGACAGTATGAGGTACATTCAAGTTATAACACCGATGTTTTTTCTTATAACTGGAAACAGATAGAAACATGCAGTTTGTTTCAAAATTTGCGTACACTCGCTGTGAATGCGTGAGAGATCCCAACAATGTACGGCTCACAGAATTCTAGCAGCAGCGCCGGGAGTGAGGCCTGTTTCACTACCTAATAACGTCCTCATAGCATCAATGACAACTCGCTGAGCAACTAGCGTTTTTTTTTTTGACAAGTTGGGAGTAAAGGTGTCATTTTTTAATGTTAAGCCACCTTTCTACTGAACCTTGTCCGTGCTAGAGAATCTACATCATTTTCATCCCATTTCAAGCCTGCGTGAATTCATCCTTCCCTGAATAAATTTTAAAGAAACTTATCCAATTAAACGCTTTGCTACATGTTGTAATCTTTGAACTCGTTTCTGTGCTCCACCCGAACGAAGGAGATCAAGGCCTCATACTGTTTTATAAGATCATTACAGTGAGTCTAGCTGACCAATTTTCTTTTACTTAATTCGGACAATAAACCTTCAAACTTTGTTACTGCTTTCTAGGAATCTTCGCCTCCAATTGTCTTTAGGCTAAACACGCAATGTTGTTAACAATAGTATACAATTGTACATACAGTACGATTTCTCAAGAACATATTAAAATTCAATGAAATCTCAAAATTTTCAGGGATGTGTGGCAATTCTGCTGAACTCCGCAATCTTAGCTACGAAAGACGTCTTCAGCAGCTTGAACTCATCTCCTTAGAAAAAAAGACTGTGATGACAACTCATTGAAACCTATAAGAATCTCAACGGCCTTAACGATGTTACCATGGATGGGTTTTTCGACAAAGACGATAACGTACGAACCAGAAAAACCGGACCAAAACTAATAATCACAACTTCAAGACATCCCAAACTCTAAACTTCTTTCCAGTTAAGATTGCCAAAACTTCGAACCAGCTGCCGAAGGACATCATTGCTGCTGGCACTGTGAACATATTCAAAAATTGTTTCATCGTTTAATAAAAAATAAGAAACACGCAACCCTGATGTACAGGCGTAGATGTTAGTAGCCAGCAATGTACTTATCATCGCTTGATGTTGGAGTGTACATATGTAAGCGTAAATAGCATGTAGAATCTGCACTTTCCTTCAGAGGCCACTATGAGTAAAAACTTTGTAAAAGAAGAGGCTTTTCGGGTGTCTTGCTGCTATGGTGGGTCTCTATAGATGTTAGATTGAAACATCATTGTTAGGCCTACACTTAAAGAACATGACCCCTAAATATGAACTATTCTGTCTCCAAAACATCAAACTTCTTCTAGTAAGTCGACACCTGAGTCACCGCAGCAACCTCCTCTTGCGCCACTCAGTGACCAGAGCTACACGGAAGCCCGCAACAAGCATTAACACCAACTTTTTAATGTGATGTATGCACGCAGCCGCGCACCAACTACCATTACGTTCCCCTACTCACCAGAGTGTAGGTGTGGATGCAGCGGCGCACTAACGCAGGATCAGGGCAGCCAGCAACAGACACGTGCCATATGCTGAAGTTAAAAGTTGATCCCCAAGCCTGAAAATTAGAAAAAATTGTGCACTTGCTAGTGACAATAACAGAAACAATAAAGACACACTGGAATGATCAACTTAATAATACATTGCAAAAGAAACAGGGAGATCTAATTTTATCATTAACACTGGCATGCTCCAGACTCTAAACTTTGTAGGGACCCTTGTTAATGCATTTTTTAAAGAGAAGTAACTCCTCGACTCGGAAACTTGCATAGGAAAAAATGAAGGGAACGAACAAAACCGGACACACGAACGTACGCACCTGTCTTCATTTGCTGAAAAGGCAAAGCCTTCTGACATTATTCGATAAACAGAGAACTTTAAAACTCCATGAACAAACAAACGCCACGACAGAAGTTACAGCCAGTGCTACAAAACGTAGTGGCTCAGGATATTTCAGAGGAATGTGACACCCCTACAGACGCTAGTTAGAGGAAAGAATATTCTCCTTGAAATCCCTTCCATAATGTACGCTTCCAGAGACAAGCTCAGGATTCCTATCTATCACTCAATTATCGTTAATCCCCCAAGTTAAAATGAAGGGCAATATCTTGCAGCACAAACCCTGTGGAGCATCTACGTGAGCCTCCAGGAATGAATCTCAGACAGCAGAATCTTCTTTCAAGTCGATGTAAAATGGCAAGCTGGAGTAAATATTAATTGATTAATTTAATACTATCAGTAAACTGCTTTCAAACATTTTAAAAGATCGAGCTTTGTTTGAGGATTCTTTTAAAACAAAAACGTTTTAACCCTTGCTCTCCCATTGGTCGAGATATCAACCACCGTTCACCTACTATTTACAGCAAATTTTAAGAAAGTTGGTTATAAGTGGGGGTTAAAGTAAGCTATCGCATTTTGACTAAATGTAAAAAAACATACTTGTTTGAAAATAGTTGATTTTTTATAATTGACTTTCTTCTATAAGTTTCTTCATAAACAGCAGTTTGTCAAAAAATTTTGTTTAAATGCAGTTGTTATAGGAGTCACTACACACTTTAGGTCCAAAAAAGCTTACAGCCTACCATTTTGAAACAGCTTTCTGTTGAAAAACTGACTGCAAAATAAGTAAACATTTTACAAAAGGATTAACTGCTTCATGACATGCAACCAGGTTCTGTATTCAATCTATGAGACTAACAGCACAAATCATTATCTGAAGACTTTTTTATTATAGTGCATACTGTAACAAAGCCACAAATTCATGCTTGCACTCACCTGAAGAGGGAGAAGCTTTATGTAACGTACAGGGAAGGGCATGCCAGCAACAGTATGTTTTAGGCTGAACGTCTCAGGGTGACTGTCATTCTTAAGGCCACTGTAACAATAAGGAAACATTTGAATAAATCACATGCGAGTGTTACACCAGAGTGTGTACATTTGTAAAGCTAATTTCTGCACACTTATTTAGTATGGTGACTCTTGGTGGAATTCATCATAAGAACAGGAGTACTGGCCACCTAAATCTACCCTAGTAGAACAGACACAACTACAAAATCACAACTCCATATAAGATTTGATCTGACCTTGTAGGAGGGGTTAACTTACAAAAAAAGCCTTGAGAATTGCAAAAACAGCAATAATAATAATGACATTTATAATATTCAATAATGATCAATACCCAAATACATCTCCAAACACCACCTCCAAACATTTTGCCACCTTTATAATGATACAAAATACTGTCACAAATGTAAGGTACATTAAAACAAATCAAGACCATACTAACCCATCAAGAAGAAGCATCATGTGATCTTCTGATAGGCCTCCCCACACTTGCAGCTTTTTGACATTGCAGACGTGGCTTTTCTCATACTTGCCAAACGTGATACTGGTGGCAATGGCAGCACTCTCCAGCTTCATGATCAGATACTGACAAAAAAAATGTTAGTGCAAGAAAATAACTGTTCTCAGCACTTTAAAATGAAAACAAATTACAGCTCATGAATATTTGGAAACAAAATTTAAGTATATAGGAAAATTATTAAGCTTTCTGTATACATTGATATGGTATACAAATTTAATTTCACAAAACTTGTTACAAATGACCCAATAGGAATACAGCAAATCATAGGAAAACTAACAGCTAATGAAGCAGATCTACTAGTTTCTTTGCAAAATTACAATCAGCTTACATAATACATAAATAAAATTACCCAGCAGTACTATTCAAATACACATTTCATTTTTATGAAGTGAAATACAAGAAATTGTTTTTGAATAGTTGAAAATATGCTTTTTTTATCATCAAGAAAAACTGGTAAACACATATATTTAATTTCAATTTTGAGAAATATATTTGTTTTACATTACAGAATAAATACTCAAGCAACTACCTTCTAGAGCAGGCAATCAGAATTTAATACCTGAGGAGGAACATGGGAGTCGGATGACCATCTTGACGTCTGATCCTGCGGTTTGTCCACCAATATATTTCTGAAAATATATTGAAAAATTATTTACTGAATGTCAAAAATAATGGACCAACTTAATGTACATATAAAATTTGATTCCCATGTTAGCAAGATATCCAAGCAAAAATTGTTTTGATTGAATCCAGACTACCATCAAAATTATTTAACTAATAATATTTCATTTAATTATTTTTCTAACAGATTCCATATATAATACTTAATTGTTCAACTGAAGAGCTAAAATGAAAAAATCTGATTAATTCAATACACTATAATCAATCTAAAAGCATAGACCCAGCCTGTAAATTACAATAGTAAATTACTGAAGTAACTTGATTTTAGCTACTTAGGAGTCTTAATTTGCCCCCTGACTTCCTAATATCCACACATAATGTCTAAAAACTGTCACACTTTGCTGGGGAAAGGTAGAAACACTCACAAGACTATGATCAATATCTACTGCAGGTTGTTTTTAATAAGAATATGATGCCACATTATCATGGTCTTTCATGGAACACATGACACTACCCTTTCCTTGTAAATGAATCATTTATCAATTTCTATTTAAAACACAAAAGACACATAAAACAATTATAAACAAAATAAAGGCACTAACTTTAAGATATCAAAAACGATACTCTAAAGTCATGGTATAACAACGAGCAACTTACTCAGGAGCGAATTTAGAAGAATAACTGGAATACTTATGAATGGTGTACTTTAACAGGACACTAGAACGTAAGTCCACAAGATCCATCAATGCAAAATATTTAGCAGGACAATTTGATCAACAAGCATATTATTACTATCACTGATATTAAAACCCAACTACGCCTGTGCCCTTGACAGTACTGTTTCGCCCTCGATGAAAATAAGTGAAATTTCAATATCGGAGTAAACCAAACAGTACCCTGATCCGTTATTCTACTCACACTAATTCTTGGATTGTATAAAAAATCTTACACATTGACCTTGGCCAGATAAATGAGTAAGCGAAATCCAACTACATTAACTATTTGCATGATCGTTCGAAAAATATCACCGTTTCCAAATATCATCCAAACATTAGCTTGTTGATCATTTTCATATTGTTATTTTAATGAAAACAGTTGTATTCTTCCTGACTTTACCCGAGACCTAAATTGCAAACTGTGATGACGAGGGTTGTTTTATTATTTTGAAATATAATGTTCGGAATGTCAGGTGTATTGAAGAGGTCTTTGGTAGGAGCTATCTTTTAGGGCTGAATGAGTTTCAGGGGAGCAAAACATTGATGTGGATGAAGTGAAGAATTTCCTAGTGCATCTTGGAATAAGAGACTTTGAACGGTCAGTCACCTAGGCTAGGTCTGACTACATGCCAAACATGAAGGGTTTATATAAGTTGTCTTTCCCTGCGATACTCTCAATTGGCTGGTTCTTTTGCATGGGCTGACTTAGGGTAGCCCTTGAGAAATTATTCTAGACGACCCTGGCACACGAGCGAAAAACATTAAAAATATTAATTAATAAGCCTTAATAATCTTCAATTTTTAAAAAGGCTTTTTACTTGTACATTCTATACTCTTACCATTATTGGACCTGAAATATCAGAGATTGTGACGTTATTAAGCCTTCAATATCAGAGTTAGAGTGGTGCACAAGTTCTGATCTCAGAATCATATGGAGTTAGCTTGGTAAATGATCATTTCATGCTAAGTTGGATTTGAAATTAGGATTGGATTCAACCAACGCGATGCAACAGTACCAGGATCAAAGGTCTAGCGCAGTTATTTGGTATACAGAGTTATAATATATGATATATAATAAGACAGAGTTATTATATATCAAATATTATAACTCTGTCATCGTAGAAGATAAAAAGTAGTTGTTTATGAGTGTGTAGGCACTCGACATGTGCGTGGCATGTAGATGCGCTCAGGCATGACGTGTTAGGAGTACACGCACTTCCCCTCGACTGCTCATCTCTAATTGCTTTCGTTTTATTAGACGACCATGGCTCACAGGAGAAAAACTCTGGGATGCTATCCTGTTGCATCCCAGTGTATAAGAGGGAATTGAAGGCTGTTACAAAGGCCCCAGCCAAACGCTGGCACTCAAATCTAAGTCCAAGTTTAAGTCTAACAGCAGCGATATCCCTCCTCCCCCTTTATATTAGCATGTAAGAATTTAAATTTGTTTCTAATTAGAGTGATTCTTTAAACGAATTTTCAACTCGTCTAGACTAATAAGTGGAAATTGTCTTATTCATTCAGAACATGGACGTAAAAATTGATCTAAATTTAAAGTATGACTAGAAGAACTGCATTGAGAGACTAGGAATGCTCGTTAAATACCGTAAAAAGGGGCCAAAATTCAACAGTAAAATCAAATTTTATCGTCGTCTCAAGGTTTAGCAGCAGTTTCTATTTGTTTCGTAGACTGAACCCAAAGAGAGCTCTGTATACCATACATATATAGCATAGCTCACAAAAAAGTTACTTAATATCCATATCAGTTTAAATTATTTGAGTATACGGTTATTTTTAGAATGTGTCAATCATAAACTATTACTAAGAAATAAAATTTACTTATATGGAGTTTTCCCTCACTTTGTAATTTTATTTCATGGTTTTTCAATGTTGTCTCAAATCAAATGATTAATATCAGTACATCGAACTAGGACTTATGAATTACTCCATTAGCATGAATAAATGACGAACATAACGAAAGGAATTAAAAACAGTATTTCAAAGAATCTATCTAGTTATTCCTGCTGTTCATTATTCCGGATGCATGTAAGTCTGAATTTCAGATCTTGATCAAGTTTCCTGCTTTGTGCAACTTTGAGCTTCTCAAAACCACAAGGAAGGACAAAAAAATAGAAAAAAAACTTGTTCATCAAAATTAACACAATAACATAACAAGAATTTATGAAGCTACATTTGTTTTTAAATTCTAGATCCGTTTTTTGATATCATTTAAGTAATAAGGGTTTTCGAACTGGATTTCACACATATTGAACTTTTGTAGGTCACATGGGTGTCAGTTAGGTCGCATGAAACAGCACTCGTATAATTTTAAGTAGAAACAACTCTCGTATACGTCGGTGAAACGAATGTGTAGGTGAAGAGACAATGCAACATAAGTAAAATTGTGCTGTTATGAATTTTTAAAAACATCGTTTATAAGTTTCGATTACAAAACGTACTCTATATGCTGCTTATTAAAAGGCATTTTCGAGCTGTGAGCAGTGACTCAGACGTGTGTGGAGGTGATACCAATGACAGAGTGTGTCTCTTCTTATAAAAATAGAGCTTAATTCTCCGCCAACTGAATAGATTGATTTCAAACTAACGTGGGCCAACCAATACATTAAAATAAGAGGGCTGTGGAATATTTGGGCTATTTTCCACTTAATAATTTCAAGAACATTCAATCAGTGAATTGTTTCTCTAATTTTCTCTAAAATACTAAAACAAATGGGCAACTTTTTCAAAGAAATTCGTTCCAGAGAAATCTTGTAATTTTGTAATATTTGCCTAGTTGCTAAAACACAATCGCTAGTCTTGAAAGGTCAGCATCAAGAATTTAAAAACCATTGCAAATTTAATGTATACCTGCATGGAATAAAGTTCCTTTCCTTCTTCCTGTGTTATTTGAAACTATCTTTTGAGCATAATCTACGAAACAATCTGAAAAAATCTAATTATTTTATCATGAATAATTAGTGCACAACGACAGTCACTTAAGGTAATATTTACAAATGCAATAAAAATCTCTATTTGTGTAGTCGCGATCTGAATTCTTTATGAAACTAGAGTCATGAGAAACATTTCGTATTTTGGCTGAATTTACCCGTAGACTTTCATTTTCAAGTAATGTTTCTGCTGAACGATAAGGGAGGAGAGAATGTTGTTGAGTAATGTTAGTATTTTGTTGGGTTTTGGAATTGAGTTTTCGATTGTTTTTGTCATGAAGATAATTGTTTTCTTCGCGAATATTATAATTTTCTTTACTAAGACTATAGATCTTTTTACGAAAATTAGTGTTTTATTTACGAAGATTATGGTTCCTAAGCTAAGAAAAACACATGCTTCAGAGTTTACATGAAAAACAAACTAGATCACGTATAGTATTCAAGTTAAATAATTTTTTCACAAAACTCGTCCAGTCGTCTCGATTTGTCGGTCATGTAAGAAGCAAAACAAACACAAAACATAAAAATGTTCATTTCAGTCGTTCGATGGAAGCACAAGCACCAGCTAATCTGGATGGCTGTAGTAGAACCTTGTCATTTTAAATGAAAAAATCAATGCGATGAAGTAGGTAACGTGCAGTGATTAATTCAATTTCAGAAAATAATGCGGTATTACATATCAATTGCCTAAAGATACTCATTTGAATGCCAATTACCACACATGATGGGAAAATGGTTTAAATTTTGAACAAATAATACATAAAAAGTTTACTTCAGCCACCTTAACACTCTCGTAAGTAATCTATAAAGTATTAAAAAAATCGTTTGTCAGATAATCTAACAAATTTCATTCCACGCTTGTAAAATCAGTAGAAATAATTGATAAATTATAGGGAATTATTTTATAACTACGTAGATAGAACCTGGAAATTGCACGGTTTAAATGTGATGAAATTAAGGATTTGTGAGATAAAATACATTTTTTACTGCTACGTAGAAATTAATTAAATACACACATTTAAAAGAGAAATGAGAACAAAAGTCAGAGTAGTTATTTACTTTAGATTCTGATTTCAGTTCAATAATTTTTCTTCAGTATTTGATTCGCAGAAATGGGACGGTCACACACAGATAGGGAAATAGAAAGATAAAGAGAGAGAGAGAGACAGAGATAGAGATACACTGTGTATTATATGAGTAGAAGAAATCAAGTTTTTGCAAGCAGATACCAAGCCTGTTACTAATATCTCATAGATTCAACAATCTATTAAACTTTGTAAACATGATTATTTTTCGTAGGGGTTCTTACCAATTAAATTTCGATAAAAAAATGCCTCTGTGCGTTAGTAAAACTTAATAAAGTTTGCTACGAGCAGTTTATGAGGAAAGTTTTAATTTGCTACATAATGCTATCGTAGATATGACACGACCAGCCTTGTCTCTTGAATTCCAGTCATGAATATGAGTAGTGTCGTCGAGTTGTCGATGCGACACATGAATCGTGTTAAAACAATTATTAATTATCTCGTAGCATAAATATATTTTTTCCATTTTAATCGAATCAACCCGCAAGCAGTGATTAGTTTTCCTTAGGGAAATAACTGAAGTTCAGTCTCAGTTTCAAGCTGCTTATCAGCACAATTATTCTGAAGGAAATACTGATGCTTTTTCATAAAAAAATTCATTTCATGTCAACTATGCAACCGGAAGTCTATGCAATTTGAGAGTATGACCTCTGAAATATTTGCCTAATTTGTTCAAGTTTGACTAAAATGTCCATACATTACAATAAAAGTGTTAGAGAATATTTTGAAATGAGGCAAAGCTGTAATAGAATGAATAAATTTTGCATGTACGCAGAAACCTCCTGTAATCCAAATTTGTCAAGGCTAGAGAACACAGATTACCCATTTGTAAAAAAGGAATAAAATTTTCAATGGTAAAATGATCCTTTTCTTCACGTATGCTTCGATCACCAGCTAATCACCAGCTTGGTCGACTGGTGAGCGAGTCTGCTTGCGAGCGGAAAGACCCGGGTTCGAATCCCGCTGCCGACATGGTTGACGCGGCTAGAAATACGGCATGGGACTTGGGTAAAACAACCGAATAATTATCGAAGTAATTATCCGACCCAAGAATGGACAAGAAGGTTCGTTCCTATAGCCTCATTCTATTCTATTCTATTCCATGCAAATTAACGCAAAGAAACATGGAGCGCTGAATTCGGGAACGTAATTATCGTACACATGAACTCTAGATGTTTCTTTTTGCATAATATCCCTGTTACGTACGGCAGATGCTCTGCATAATATCCGTGTGCTACATACAGTAGATGCTCTGCATAATATCCCTGTGTTATGTACAGTAAATGCTCTGCATAATATTTCTGTGCTACGTATAGTAAATGCTCTGCATAATATTTCTGTGCTACGTATAGTAGATGCTCTGCACAATATCCCTGTGCCACATACAGTAGATGCTCTGCATAATATTCCTGTGCTACGTACAGTATATGCTCTGCATAATATTCCTGTGCTACGTACAGTAAATGCTCTGCACAATATGCCTATGCTAGGTACAGTAGATACGTGGTTTCCTCAAAGCATGGCAGTGGAAGTATCGCTCCATCTCCAGCAATGGAGTTATCCGGAGCAGCGTGGTGCTCGCTTGTGTCTCCGTGTCGTGAGCTTGACTAATTCTTAATGACCGTCGTGTCGATTGTCCTCCAAATCACACGGAAAAAAAATAAGTGGCTCGACCACCTGGCCGACGCAATACCCAACCATCAACAGCTTCTGGGTGTCCAACTCGTCATTTTTGAATGCTATCACTAACCAATTTAACTCCGATCATGGCTGATGATGTTACCTCAATTCCGACGAAAACAGGGTGTGGAATATGGGACGTGTGAAAATTGTTGCGCGATTCGATTAGCCAATTTTCCTTGATCGTGGCATAAGATGCATTTGGTCTTGGTAAGACACTGCGGTCACGACTCCATGTGTGATAGGAAACTGTGAATCCATTAAGAATGAGTTCAACATATTCCGTGTCTTCATCACTTGAATATATTCGACTTCCTTGACCTGGGATGTCCATGTTATGAAATAATGAGGTTTATCAATCAGCGGGGGTCACAATTTGGTTTCAGAAAAGGAAGCCGCTCAAGCCACAGCATTTGCACGATTAGCATATCAGACTACTATTCGGAGTGAAGGAACTGACTCAAATTAAAATTGATTTCATCCTTTCTTCTAGATGATACCACCAGAGCATTTAAAGAGTGAAAATAATTTCCTTCAGCAGGAAAAATTGTTCTTCGAGTTCAAACAAATTTCCTCCAAGTTATTCCAGATATAATTAGGAGTGAAAAATCAAGCCTACGAGCATGTGCGCTGACAGGGCAATGTTCTTGATATCAAAGTCACAGTGAACACTGCATCTTATCAGGGTACAGACTTTCCATGAACTTTTTTTGAAGCGATATCTTGAGGTAGACGCGATGATTCAGGGGTGGGTGCATGCGTGCAACGAACCAAGACCCTGGAACAAACATACTTGAAGAGGTGGCGTTCGAATTTATTTACGTGAGGCCGGTCATCTTAAATAGGAAGCCACACCGATAATTTGCATGAAGTATGTCCGCCACCCGCCGAGTTAAATGGCCGGCCGTGTGATGAACTTTAATTGCCGTCGCTCCCAGTGACTTCTCACTAAAAATATGCGCGTTTACTCGGGTCACTGAGCAACGAAAAAATTTAGGGCAGATATAAATACTAACGAAAGAATGCTAAAATTAATTAATGTACGTAGAAAGTTTAGAAAAAATAGCCTACATATCTGCATGAATGGTGATTTTTGGGCAAGATGAAGAGACGAAAAAATCAACAAACTTAGCTAACAGTAAGGCTGAACGTGCTTTTCTTTTCGTATAGAGTAGCGAAACCACGCTCCTTTCAAACTATCTTCAATTTTTGCCCATCCCATTTTCCAAGTGATTGTGAGAATTTCAACTCGCTTTCTTCATAGTTTTATTATTTTCAACAACTTCTTGATTGCGTTTTTCCATTAGGATAAAATCTAGAAAAGAGGATGAAACATTTAGTGCAGAAGACGTATAGTATTTAGGAAAAGTAGATTTCCCAAGTATTCACACATGGTTGACATTGAGTTGTGTTCTTAAAACTTAGTTACCATTGTTGATTATTTTTTTAAATGTGAAGTTACGTTTCGAGAAAGTTACTTGCTCTCATCATTACAAATCAATTGGAAAACATTACCAATTATACCTCGAGCACCCTAGTACACAAACACTAAAAGACAAGAATGTTTGTTGTATTATATGAAGCTACAAGCTCACTAAGAACTGATGCGTTACTACTGGAAACCGACTTACAACCCTGAGTGTGTCCAAAAGCAATTCAACGACAGTGAATGAAATTCATCAGCTAGGTAAAATCATGTAGAGAAGGCTTGCTTAAACTTTCACTAAATTTAAAAGTGTTGTAGTTCTTGCGTGTTCTCATAATTTGTGATGCATAACAGAGAGCATTTCAGAAAAGATAGTTAATCTTAGCTCGGTGTAGCTCGATGCATATTAAATGTCACTTCAATCTTTATTGACAGCGACAGAAACCATCAGGTTGACTTTCAGCAAGGAACGGGACTGCACGCTTCATCTTATAGAATTATTTTGCAATGCAAGTTTGATGGGCAAATCTGCACGCTTCCTCAAACCTTGAAGTCTTGCAATGTGGCACTAAAAGTTAGCAGGCTGTGCCTGGCCTTAGCAACTCCCTGCGTGACTGCACTCAACGCGGTTTACTTATCATTTTAGGTTTCAGTAACCGGTTAAAACCGTGACGAGCAAACTGCTGCAACTCTGCAGGAAATCTTCGAAGTTTCAAATGAAACTAGGGACACGAATTGAGACTGCGTGAATGCGGTCGTTCGTCTTATATTCATGGGTACATCCCTCCATGAATGCAGCCAGAAATATTTAAACGTTCACACACTTTGTTTTATACGCTGGTGTCGGTCGGTCATTGGTTGGAGGCTGGATGCGTACTATAGTCCCTTAACTAATAAAAAGGCACCTTCTTAGTAAGCGCTAGCCCATTGATTCTTTGCTAAATTCTATTTCAAAACATTTCATTCGTTATTCGCTTGTCTAACAAAATGTACCTCTGTGCTCAATTATGCTCTGAGGCTTTTAAGTTGTTAGGCAGAAAAGTAGAAGTCAAGAAATGCAACATTGACGCTAAAATTCAAATGGTGAACAAATTTATTGAACCTTTAAAGCAAATGCAAACAATCGATAGTAGCGAACATGATTAGTTTGGTTCCAGCAAATTTCTCGCCTCCTCCACGCAGCTTCGTGCTGTGACAGAAACGAAATAATGAAATTCTCACTGGAACGTCACACCGAGTTTGGATTCGGCCTAGTCGTATTCATACATAAAACTCAAACGCGGGCTCAAAGTTTATGGACATAGAGAATGAAAGGAAAAGTTTGAAAATTATGAATTCTTTGTTTATGTTTAAGGGGCAGTGTCCTCATTAATTTGTAGTGCAAAATAAGTCCCCAAACTCTAATTCTGTTTTATTCGATAACTGTTTGACTAGTAAACATTTGCAAAAAACTGGTCTTAATCTGAATCATAGTATTTTATACTCGAAAAAGTTGGAATGGTAATCAGTGTTAAAACCAAGGACCGTGTCTACCTTAAGCTTTTCATCCCCAATCAGCTCGTACCAATAGACCTTGCAATACATGAACATCAATTAAAACTAATAAAATCAGTATCAGAGTCGGCAAAACTCCATGTCTCTAGTACTAACGACTATGCATCTGTAATTTTCAAATCCTATCAGAGGAGTAGAAAATTTAATCCTGTGGGTTAAACCTAATTTCTCTGTGGGTTAAACCTAACTTGTCTGTGGGTTAAACCTAACTTGTCTGTGGGTTAAACCTAACTTGTCTGTGGGTTAAACCTAACTTGTCTGTGGGTTAAACCCAACTTGTCTGTGGGTTGAACCTAACTTGTCTGTGGGTTAAACCTAACTTGTCTGTGGGT
>VCRD01000174.1:324824-387396 GCA_006783055.1 Trinorchestia longiramus
TAGGTTAAACCTAACTTGTGCCTGTAGGTTAAACCTAAATTGTGCCTGTGGGTTAAACCTAACTTGTGCCTGTAGGTTAAACCTAACTCGTGCCTGTGGGTTAAACCTAACTTGTGCCTGTGGGTTAAACCTAACATCACCAGCTTGGTCGACTGGTGAGCGAATATGCTTGCGAGCGGGAAGACCTGGGTTCGAATCCCGCTGCCGACATGGTTGACGCAGCTGGTAGTACGGCATGAGACTTGGGTAAAACAACCGAATAATTATCGAAGTAATTATCCGACTCAAGAATGGGCCAGAAGGTTCGTTCCTAAAGCCTCATTTTATTCTATTCTATTCTATTCTATTCTATTCCTTTAATCAGTTTACTCACGGTGCTTATAGAGACTCAATCTTGACGATATCTATGCAATGTATGCCGACTATACCGTTCACTCTGGTCTAAAATACATTGGTAAGTAAAGTTCAGGTACACCTGCGGTATCTCTTATGATTTACCTGAAGGTTGAGTTCCATTTCATTCTGGGCATACATGTATGTGACATTAGCAATTCAATGAGTTATCTTTTCTAATGAATTTTTTAGAACTTTCTGTGCAGTCTGCATTGCGTTTCATTTCTACTATGCACTAGAAAGGGACATGTTGCGGTCACCTCTACAGAGGATAGTTTTTACAAAATAATAATTTAAATGATTCGTTTCTTGAGCAATATTGCTTATTTACCACACATAACACGGACCAATATATGCACCGAGAACTGAATTTGAATTAAAATGACGTCCGTGTACACCTGGCGCTACGCTGTTTTGCAACACGACTGTTGGATTTTTCATGAGAGAACCACGGTCTGGCAAAACAGAAACAAACATTTGAGTTAGGATTTAAAAAAATTATAAATTATTGATAGAAATGCCAAAATGCCACATCATACTAAAATTCATACTTGGTATCAAACTGACATTCACAGTCAAATGTATAAAATTATTTCTTGATTATTATATATAAATTTAGTCCCGATTAAGCTTGAAGAATGTACAAGCAACGTCATCAATAACGGGCTTTGAATCCCATTCTCACCAGATAGTCCGAGGACTTCTTTCTGCCACTGAACAGAGCATAACCACTCATGAACATCCGTTTTCTCTTCATCGATACAGTCTCAGGTTTGAACTGCAGTTGACGACTGTGTTTTAGCCAGAAGTTGAAGGAGTTAAACATCCGATTCAGTTAAATGCAATGATGTTAATTCTAAGCTGTTCCTAAAGAAAATATTTTGCCAATCACTTAAAATGTGTAGAATACCTACCACGTCAGAATTTATAAGTATCACATATGACTACCTCTTAAGTTATCATTGAAGAAGTGAAGTTTCATTTGCTTCACCATGTATATTTAACGTTCATGGCGTGATGCGAATGTTTACGTATACCCGTAGGTACCGGTTATATCATTTATTATACATAGAATACCTGCTACTTAAGGATTTTATGATAAGGCATCTTTAAAAACCAATGCTGTTACATTTCTTATAAACCAACTTTATTGGAAATATACTTTTTTGTTTTGTTGATTTGTTTTGAGTCCTTAAACCATTGGCTGCATTCGTTCTGACACCCTTAGAGGCTCAACAAGTTCAGTATTAACAATTACTCTCCTGAAAGCGATAATTCGTTGCATAATCAAGTTTCTGTTCTTATTATATAGTTTCTTTCTACAAAATTTAATTCTAGATTTAATTAAGTGCAATGAAATTTCCTGTTAATTAGGTCAATGATTTATCAGATTATGCTGAGCAACCGACCAGCGAGTTGAAAATAATAGCTTAAAAATCAATGCTGATTCATAGATTTCATTCCAAGATCTTAGCCGCACTGTTGAAACTCGAATTGTAACATGTGTTGTATGAAAAATCTTTCGGAATACAGTATTTTTCACTTATAAGTACCCTTATTTTTAAGTCTGGCTCTAATATGTTCAACTGTAAGTGTCGCTGTTACGCAGAACTCTTACTATCTAACGATTTTTGAATCAGGTATTTTGAAAACCAGTGTTGTATTCGACTTCCTGCATCAATTTTGTTCGAAGTGCACTGTACATCTTTCTTTACTTTTCATTAAATGTGTCACTAATTTCTCTTGTTTAAAATCGTATACACATATTACGAGATTGCCAATGTATCAATACCTACAGAGGAATCAATACATATCTACACATAGTTCCTCTGTATGAGTCTCTGAAAAATTTGCCTTAAAAGTTAGTTATCGTATTTTCTCTTGTTCATGCAATCATTTACACATTGAGAGTGGTTGTATATACTTGAACTGTAGAGAGATTAGCTGCATGCAGTATGTTAGGGCCGATGCACATGTTAGAGAAGGGAAACTGATGATACATTCAGACGTTTCTTACACATTACTCACGTCAACTCAGATATAAATGTTAACTCTTTGGCAACAGATTTAAGTTAAATTTCAATGAATCCTTATCAACGATCGTTACAAATCACTCTTCTTTTAGCTTCGACCAGCCTCCACTTCTCTCTCCCAGAGTCTGATACGTTAACATCTGCCTGTTAATTTTACCCTAATATTTGTAGTCTAGCTTCTTAGTCAGCTAGGCTCTTAAATATAAATTGTCTCTCTCCGTCAGTTATATTGCACTTGTGTTTCATAATGAAGGCTAAATTATATAGTTTTTACTGCGCTTTTGCCGTCAGAATTTAAAGCAGCTCATGTAAATGGTTCGTTTATATCATATGTAACTGCCAATTAACTTTAAGAAACATCTCAGTATTTAAATGGCCAATGTTATCAGTATCTATGTAAAATTTCAGTCAGTATAATACAAAGGTGCTGTAAGTACCCACACGAAAAATAATCATTTTACGTGATAGCGTTTTATGCGACTTTGAGCAATTGCTTCAGAGCTAACTTTTTCAGTGTCTCCTGCTCTTATGTGTAGTTTACGATGCTTTCAAGGAAGAGTTTCAATTAAGGTCTTAATGAACTCCCATTCAAACACTTTATGCCGAGTAAAATACTTGTATCTTAGGATGCAGATTTTGTCCTAAAAATACAAATAAACAGAGTCGACCAATACATAAAATCATATGTTTTGAATCATGATTTTTCTTTGGAAAAAATGCGTTTGAAAAGTTTATGTAAAATAATACTTATATTTGGATGTGCCTCATTAGAACTCATAATATTAATCAGGGCGTAGAAGACAAAACGTTCACAATATCGGACTTCAATTTTTTTGACATTTCACTAATATAAAGAACTGCTCAGGGTTTCAAAGGGGAACGACCGAGTTGGAGCTCTTACTGGCGAATAAGCTTCACAGCATCAAGAAAAAGATAATGAGGGCTCTCGAAGAACTGACAAATTGAACACAGCCTTGCATTATTCAGATACACGTTGGAAGAAATACGGTCATGTGTAGGCGCAAAATGTTGACACTGACTAAAATCAAGCTTTGCATCAACTTCAGTTCTAAAAACGTGCAGACATGTCTGTGGCCTAGAATTATTTTCGTATATTTGTGAATCCTACTCTGTCATGGCTTGATTTTCTGACATACGAAAGTCGTGCTAACTCATTCCTTTCATTTTATGATTGTTCCTCGTAGTTTTATAACTGTGAAGTAAATCATGTACTAACTAGTCACATGCAATTGAAATTCTCTGAGAAATAATGCTAGATAAATGCGGAGGTTTTTTAACATCACAATGTGGCTGTAAGTTGATGACACTGCAGTTGTAGGTGTCAGTTACAAACTTCACAGTCGTAGCTATCAGTTACAGACGCCATAGTTGTATCTGCTCTTACATTGTTGTCAAATATCTCAGTACTTGAAGTCGCAAAAAACATCTGTTAGCCTTGCATATGATGAACTGTCTGCGTTGTTTGCAACCTCTTGTTGGTACTGGCATCTGTTGTGTTACGCGAGAACAGCTGTTAATAAACTTTTAACTAGTATAGTTTTTCCCTCAACTGTTTGCATTGCTTGTTTTTCTACTCACTCCGGCTGCAGTTACTGCACGCAAGGTGAGCGCTTGGTTTCCCCACCGGTTGTACTGTCATAGTGCTCTTTGGTATCGCTGTTATCACTTTTGTCTCAGATGTAAGCCCAAATTCCAGCAGGACGCATTTTATCCAGCTGTGAACACTGTTTGTCTGTGATGTAAGCGCTATTTGCCTCAGCTTATAGCGCAGATTGCCACAGCCACTACTTAGATTTTCATAGATGTTTGTATAGATTGCCACATCATTGAATGCACAATTCTGCACGAGTTATAGCATGTTCCCATAACTATTAGCGCCGACGACAACATCTTTTGGAGCAGATTTCTTCAGCTGCAAGCACAGATTGAGGCAGTAGTTAGGGCTGTTTGGGACAAATGTGAGCTCAGATTACCGTTGCTGTTGGCACTGTCAAACCGAGTTCTTAGCGCTTGTTGCACAGCTGCCAGCATCCTCAGCCACAGCTGTCAGCAGCAGTAAACACGAGACGCTGCGCTCGTAAAGCTGTAATGGGCAGCTCGAAAACCTAGCAGCTCAGGCCGTGTGACGTGCGCCAGTTTACGGGCACTTGACGCATGTACACTTGCCGTCTCCGCTGCTTTCTGCATTCCCGTCTTCTTCCTGGCCATGACTGTTTCATTCGAAGTCTTCCCATGAGTCCCTAATTTTCCATATGTCATGCATGTTATCGGCAGTTTATTATTTTTCAGGCGTGTAGTTTGTTTAGCCTTTCACTTTACATGTGAAAGCTGAAATCGCGTTTCGCTTGAGATGTGATTGACGTCCTCAAAGTTCTAATGATCGCTGAAAAGTTGCCTTGCTTGTGAGCGCTAAAATTCATAGTTCCACTTGATAGACCTCACGCATGTTAGTTTGCGTAAAGTTGCCATCAAACTACCTTTTTCGTAAGCCTCGCTGTTTCTTCCGTAACATCGTTTGGTTGCTGAGGCGCTTCCACTTGATATTTTATGTCATCCTTCGCATATACTCTAAGCAATCAAAACTGTTTGGCCTACTTTCGCTTTCATGTTCATTGCTACCAATGTATTTAACTTTTAAATGTCTCTATGTAAAGTGAAACTCATAAGAAGTTTTCACAAATTCAAGCGTATTTTATAAGTTATTCTACGACTGTCAGCCGTATCTTCCATGACAGAGTGACATGCGACTTCAGTAAGCTGGGCGAGGTGTTGGCTTCAGATAGAGTCATCGGCACCTACAGGCACCTGAGTAATTCAATCATGAGTGCCATTGTGAACAAGCGTGTGTGCTGTAGTATTTTAGCAGCAAAGCCTCAGACACAAGGCTACTGATCTGAAACCATTTCCTTCTTCAGTGCTTTTATTTCAAACAGATATATTCGTGATCTAGTGCCACAACACAACAATCGAAGGAGCGGTAGGTAGCTGAGCAATTATTTCAGAGAACATCCAACCTTATAACACTCTGGAGCCTGGAAAATAGATTCATTTTCTACCACGCATGACCTCAGATTTTGTGAGTTCAAACCCATTTAGAACCACATGCTCTGTAGGTTCTCAACCCTTGACCCATAGCAATGACAGCTATTTGAACGGAGAGAGCTAAAAGCGATGAAAACCGTACGCGGTGTTTCATACATATAATAAATCTGGAATCATTGTGTTGATTATATTAACACTAGGCTCGGTCTGCGTCACATCTAACCATTTTAACAGATACTTTCTCTTGCATCGTGTAACGGGACCCAAAATGCATATGAGTAAATACTGTAATTTTAGATAGATTGGAACAAGCATCCAGTTTCCTTTGTCTGTGCAAAATAAACTACCGCTTGAATCAAGAGGCTTTAGAAACTCGGCACAAAAGGTACATAAGTTGGTCTCACGTCCTGTTAAGCAAAGGTTGTTATCTTTGTGTTCTTCGTCAGCTGTCTTTATCTATATTTTTATTCTTGTACTTCATTGATACGCTTTAATTCCTGTTCTTTAATATTAGGTAAAATGGTAAATGCAATGAAAAATTGGTCAGACTCGGTACGCGAAATCTTCTAACTTTTACACCCAAGGAGCGTTTTTGTTTGAATCTTATAAAAGAGATAAATTCCTAACTATAACGTTCAAGTTTAATCAACTTATCACGATCTCAAGCGCAATAAATTTGTTTGTCAAAGTGGAAGACATTTTTAACCGAGCTTAAACTTTTCTTCCTGAAAACCAAGCTGAGGCCAGAGGATTTCATTAAAGCTCTCCTTGTTGACATTTCTTGGTCTTGAATGTAATTTTATAACAAGATAAAACTGAAAATCCCAGACTAGATTTTCATAACTTTGGAAAAAATATCTTGTAGAATGCTGAGTTTTTTTACGGTCAAGTGTCAATGACAATTAATTCTTAGCTTATCCCTGAGCGAATTAAGGCACGTTTAGGACTGCATCACTGCTTGATGTCAGTCGATGGTCATGAATATTGTTCCATCAAATGATATAAGAATGTATCATTTAATGCATAGGGGAGCAAAACTTCTAAATCAAGTTTCTCCACTGGGAATAAACGAAAATAAATTGTTTTCTTGCTGGGGGCCTCGCTTGAACTTAACACAGATTTCCAACGTAAAAATTATAGTAGTCTTGCACTGACCTTACTTTCTTTTAATGGAATACGTACTCCGAAGAAAAACAAAATTGATCTCTCAAACGTTGAGAATAAATTTTTTTTCGATTTATTTAATTATTAAAGATGGAGTAGAATTATAAATGACAGAAAGTGCTTAAATATCATGTAGTAATTCAGTGAAGTAAAACTTGCTCTGATGCATCTGATATTTGCACGAAGTGTTTCATTTTAATTTAAAGACCGTCATTGAACAAAATTTATGACATGAGTTGGAAAGCTTGGAAAACTAAGGCCCTCTATTTTTCACACCAAATTTTATCCGAAAGAAATATTACTGAGTTCTATATTTCCTTTCAATGCCATAAGGAACTTAAAAAAAAATCCAATGAAGATTTAAAATTTGCTGTTAAAATCATCATATTGAAAAATTATTCTGTTTTTCTAGCATTCATTGTGAATCAGTGATGAAACAAGTTTTCAATTCTCAAGTGTTGAAAATCAAAGTTTGAATTGAAAGCCATGACATGAGAGGCTTTTGGGGAAGAAAGCAGAAGGAGGTTCATATTTCTTTAGCTATGACAACCATTTTTTCTCTTGTCTATGAGACGTTTATGATTCCCTGTCTGCACATGTATATGTTCCACCACACTCAGTTTCGCAGCCGACACACTTCTATGCGCTTGCTCATGTAGCAAGAAAAAACTGCCTGATCGTTTGTGTAACATTTACCATCATTCGAATCGCGAGAGACAACCGTGATCATTGGTCTTTCATAAGTCAGTGTTTGCGTCCTCATAGGTCTTTCACAAGTCAGTGTATGCATCCTCATAGGTCTTTCATAAGTCAGTGTTTGCGTCCTCATTGGTCTTTCATAAGTCAGTGTTTGCGTCTACAAAGAGCGACCAGAAAGAGCGATATCGTGAGTCGTGGGTTTAGCGCCCGGTGGCGACGGCGACGTCGTTCCTCCGCCGCAGATATTAGGGCGCCCTCCCCTCAGCGCCGGCGTCACGCACCTCAGAGCGAGTCTCCGCGCGTTAGTGGCCGGGCCCACATGTGGGGGACGCGAAGCAATAGAGGGAGGGGGAGACAGGAGTATGGGGAGCTCGACATACAGAGGCGGAGGTGGAAATAGGTGGGAGGGAATGCTAGGAAGAGACTCGTCATAACACATACACGCGGATTAACAGGTTCATAAGAAATAAAGTGAGGGATTCTTTCCAAATTATTGTCATGGAAAAAGTAATGGACGGAGAGAGCAGGAAGTCTGGTCCGTTGGAAAGGTAAAGAATTGTTTTGTAGTGAATTTTTTCATAAAAGACGCTAAATAACAGTTACAGTAGAGAGTGGAAACATAAACTCTCGACTGTAATTTATTTAAAAACATTATTGACTATCACTGAATGTTCATAATGCTGAATGTTGCATATTAATATGGATGGTAGAAAACATGACCACATTTTACGACAGCTCTACTAAGTACTGAAGTGACATAACTGCAGTTGATGAGCACATCTGAAAACAGATTTCCGTCATCATTTTCTCCAGGGCTAATTCCGAAGACACAGCACTCGATTACATCTTGGACCTCCCTTGTGCTCATGCTCTGAAGTTTCAAAATCCAGAAATTATCAATCCACAGTCATCTTTTTTCATTCATTCAAGCACTCACATGCCCCATGTCTTTCATTGAAATGCAATATTGTGTAATATAGTTTCTAAACAAAGTTTCAATTCATGTTTCATTTCATTTCCATTTTTTAATCGAGTTCCAATTAACTGATGCTATATTAAAAGGGGGAGAATCTTATTTTTACAAAAATTCAAGCTCAATTTTAGGCCGAGACTAAGTAGATTTAAAACCTTAAATCGTATATCCTTTGGCAAATTGTAGCAACACATTGTGATCAAAAACTCACGTTTATCTTACAAAATATGTGCCTGTTTCTCTTATATGAGTATTTTTCAGAATTACTATTGTATTTTAATTACTCATAAAAGTCTTTCTAATATTTCATGTTTGCATTAGGAAATGATAATGAGCTTTCGAAACTATGATGCAACGACGTTGGTAGTAACTACGGACAATGATAATAATCATTAATCACATTGGAGACCTTGAAATGACAACATTAATGTAGAAAAATATTGAAGAAATACTCAAGTTAATGACTGAAATTAGTGTTACTGCTTCCCATGGTTAAGGAATTTCAGCCGAGCAACTCATCAGTGATGCATTGTAGTATTGTGAACACAGACATGTGTTTCTAGTATCATCAGTAATATATTGTAGGATTGTGATATATTCATATATTGCAGTGCGAACGTTTCACAAAGCTAGACTTAGAGTTATTTGTTTGGATGTTGGTATCATAGAAAAGGAAAAGGTTCCTAGTTGCATCGCCTTCGTTCCCACACACAGTGCTGAGTCAGTGGCAAAATAGTTCGTGCTTTCATCAAAGGCAGGTTCAAGTTTCTAAATGCTCAGGACTTCTATTATTTGAATATTTTTTTAATGGTGGTTTGAAAAATTGTAGTATTCGTGTAAAGATCATTCTTGCTAAGAAAGATTCTTGGGGATGCGCGACAGCCCTCGGGACACATAAGAGGACAGAGGAGAGGACTACCTCATGCCGGGGTTAGAGGCTCGAATAAGGGAGGAATAAGCTCATGATTTGGCTTCCATTTAGTCAACTGACAACTGACAGTCCCAGAATCTTGAGCTCACCAGCATAAGAATGCAGCGAGTGGCTCGCATTCTCTGTTTGAGGGCCAGAAACCACGTGTGTGAAAAAAACTCGAAGGAAGATAATCTATGGAAACTCTTCTGCAAATTTTTCCAGTGTTGTACTTCACTTATAATAAAACATTCTAAAACAGCTTCTATCTTTTTAATTGGACTGTATAACACTTGTGATTTCATTGAGCCCTAACGTTCTTCGTTTTGATTCCGACAATTAATCTGTTTTATGCAAGCTCCACAGCATTTTGTGTTATTACAGGAATAGATTTGTATGAATGTGCATTGAATGTAAGTTTAGTTCGTGATGCATATTATTTATGAGAATGAGACACCCTCTGTGTGATAGTGTGAAACATTCTGCTCCATCCATCATATGCGCTGCACAACGGTCTGAGATATTCATGACATTTTATAAACTTTGTAGTCTGTTGTAAGATCTACTCTGACGTTGGCTCTTCAACAAATTTTTTTAATGATGAAATCAAAAAAGGATATCTCACCATGTCGGTATCTCAGAGGTGCTGAAACTTTTGTTTTGATGATGTCTATAAATAATATTAGGAAAGAACTAAATCCCCTCATCCCCTATGCCGTGAAAAAATATCTATTAACTAAAAGTTGGGAGAGAAATATTTCTCCTTTTGTTTTATTCAGGTAACAATAAACTTGTCAAAGCGTCCTATGTCAGAATGGACCACTCAAACTGTTTAACTGAAAAATATGTCAGGAAATGAATGAGATTTGATAAATTTCTGCATAGCTTTGCCCAAGTTTCTTAGAAATTGACAATAACATTTAGTAGAGCAGAAAGAGTAAGCTTTGTTGACAGTTGTTCTTAATTTATTTTTCCAATTATTTATGAGAACATTATATCATTATTTGTCCCCACGACGAATTCGAGTATCGGTGATCGAGATGCTGCCTGGAAATTGATTTCAAAAAGTCTGTGAAGACCGGAAGACGGACTGCGTTTTTGCAGCCAGAATCTCCCAGTCATCTCTTGGTGAGCTTTTTCACGCCTCTTCTTCTTCTTTCATTTGTCGGGTCACTTAGAAAATCTTTGATTAATTTCAAACATCATTGTAGGTAGAACATGCGTTTGATTGTTTTCTTATGCTGTTAATTCAGTTCTGTTATAAAGTTGAGACTTCAAAAGTACTCCTAATTTTTTACTCTAACCAATACTCGTACTTCAAGCACTTTTTGCTGGTTAGCAACAAATTATTACTGTTTTTGCCTAAGACACGAAAATGGCATATTATGCAAATATCGTTATTGCCATGCATTTCATTATTTGATAGCCGTTGATAGCCGTTTTGATATCCGTTTAGTATTTCTTATACACCATCCAAAACCTCTTTCGACGCCCAATACCTGTATTTCTATTCCACGTGCTTCCACACAGCTGCAGGTAATAATGATCGCACTTGGTCAGTGCTATGAGGCATAGCGTTGTCTCTTAGAGAAGCTTTGGGAGTCTCCGGAATGCCCTTCCTGCAGTCCCTCAGTGATGGCCACAATGTACTAAAAATTTGACTCTTGTTATGTCGATGTCGTTCGTTATCGATGCTGCACGACAGCTGTCGGGACACATAAGAGGTCAGAAGAGAGGACTTCCTTGTGTTAGGGATAGGGAGCTCAAATGAGGGAAGAATTATTGACTCTCAATTTGACCCCTACTTAGTTATCTGACATTGTGTCATAGATGTTCCTTGTTTACCTTTGGCAGGCTGTTTTCGTGATTAATGAGTGAAAACGGTTTGATGATATCCTTATGGTATTGAACGTGTTAACTATAGCGAGTTATAACGAATATTGTGATGTGAAATAATTGGTAATGGATAAACATATGACTAAACCGTTCACTGTACTTTCAACAGTTTTGGGTACAGGGCACTACGTACAGGTAGATATGAAATTCCATGCTGACGGCAGAAATGTTTCTTTTTGATCGTCACCACCGGCTCATATTATTTTCTCTCCGTGTTTTTTGTTACTTTTATTGTTTTTTATTCCTCGTTAATCTTAAGCCGTAAAGACTTTGAATCGTGAAACTGTCATAAAATATTGTATTTTTAGTGTGTTTTTGTTAGTGAACAAAATGTATCTTATAAGCAGTATGATGGGAATAAGCGAAATAAATCATGAATTTGTTTGACTTTGCTCGTCGTATTTTTGTTGATGTCTTTTGCTGATAAAATAGACGCGAAATTATATCAACGATTGAAAGGATCTTAAAATCACTCAACGCAACAGCGAAGGCAAATACTGGCCAAACAGACCCTGTGAATGTGGCTAGTGTGTTTTGAAGATCTTGCATTTTTCACTCCTATTAATTTAAGTGCCACCTCTACAGAAAGTAAACAAAAGCAAGTGACATGGATGATTGACCCGAGCTTCAGTGGGAACTGGACTATAGAGGAGTAAATGATCCAATAATTCAAGTCTGACAGTATATCTGAGAGTCAAGACTACAGAAGTCAGTATAATGTGATAAAAGATAGATTTGATTGTGCGAAAGGGACGCAGAAATGCACAATTATTTTATGACAAATACTTATTATGAATCCACAACTGTTCATGAGTCGACAATTGTGTAATTGTATGAAGTGCATATTTTTACTTAGTAGATCCTCAATTTTTAATTCTTTTGCTTTCATATTCAAGCTAACATTCCAATAACCCAATTTTTGTTCTAGTGTTTTTATAGTAGCTCTATACTTGTAGTAAAACCCCAGTGTTTCTATTGCTATTTAGTAATGTCTTACAATAATGAACCTTGAAACCCATTTTGATACTGGAAACTGAGTTATGTGTTATCTAGATCTAGGAAATTTTGTAATTTATCATTACTCAATTTGGAACATAACTCATCATTATTTTCCATGATTTTGAGCGTTTTTTGTATGTGCACTGATGTGTGCAGTTGATTATAGATAGAAGAACAACAGATGGCCATAAATATAATTTGGAATTTCAAAACTAATAAATAGTATGTTCATACTTCAACCACGTCTTGATAATTAATTATTATAGAGTACATATCAAATTAAACTATAGCTCTGTTCTACAATCATACTGGTGCTGATGATAGAATATTTTTCCCCTCATTTTTATTCATTTCTTATTAAAATAAAAAGTATGACACTGAATTTAAACAATGATATAATATATTATAGTAAAATTTAGTACAGGTTGCTGAATATATTGTAATTATGATAAGTGTAAGGTTAGTAAATTTTCCATATAAAGTACCCAGACCTTCTTAGACTTATTATGAGTATTTGATGAAAGTGGCCATTCCCTTCTCCCGATTTATTCCAGCACAATGTGAAGGAAAAAGCACGATTCTTTCCTTTGTGCGAGGTATGACTGTCGAAAGCTGATGGAGTTTTTCCTGACGACAACTCATTGTCTTTAACAGAATAGGTTTATCAGCTCACTGTCCTCCGTGTCGTGAATTTTCCATGAAGGAAGCTTCTCTAAAGGATAACAGGGCCTTTTCTTGTCCACTAAAAGAGGATAAGAGGCCTTTTTCTTGGCTTTAAAAAAGGGCTCGCTTGATAGGTGCACGGTTGCAATTCGCTCCGCAGGCGCAAGGAGCCTTTGAGGCTGCGCGCCGCTTCCTTAGTTCTGCGTCATCGCTGTATTTTCTCCACTCAAAACCCGACCACAAAAACTGGCCTCGATGAATCTCAAAAATTTCCCGGTCTTCCTTCCCAAGTTATCTCGAGTTTGGACTTCTCAGCGCATCATTCCTGTCACGTTAATGGTCCCTGGGCGATCTGGTGGTCGCTCTTCCAGGAGCAAAAAAAACTTCGGATGAAAATGGGCAGCCAAATAACGCCTCATTTCATTGTGGTCCACCCTAGACGAAGTAATTTAATTTCCAAAAATATATAAATACAGTGTTTTAATAATAAAAATGAGTTACAGCCAACACAGAAGTGTGGTCGCTTCTGTACTTGAAGTGGTGTCTTAATTTGTAACCAATTATACTTGTCATAAATTCGGTTAAAGATGGCGATCATGCACACTTCTAACTCATTGAAAGCATGCACATACATCCTATGCAAACGCATTGGTGAGCGTAGTAGCAAATATAAAATAAAATATTTACGAAAACATATCGAGCGTGAATTTTGAAATTCTGAGCAATTACAACCTCAAGAAAATACGAGTAAGTCTTTGTCACCACCGGCCCTCAAGTCCACAGGTCCACAGGTCTGCAGGTCTGCAGGTCTACAGGTCTGCAGGTCTACAAGTCCGCAGGTCTGCAGGTTCACGAGTCTGTACGTCCGCACGCCCGCAGGTCTAAGTCACCTGGCAGGGGCAGGCGCAACTCACAGGATTTCGAGCAGCCATGAGCTAATGGAGGAGGCAGCTCTTCCTGCATCACCTGTACCATTATGACACTTTTTTCGTACAGGAGATTATCGATCACGCCCAACTCATACTAAATATAATGCTTAACTAACGCCACTAAAATCCAACACGGAAATATCGGCTGGGCGACAGATCCTTTGGTGTGTCCGTGAAGGAAGGTCGGCAGAGTTTGACTTCCTAGGTTTATGAAAACGCTGCATTGTTTTCCTTTGAGTAATTTTAATTTAAAAAATGGCATGCAGCAGTAAAGTCTATATTATAATTTATTTTCTTAGCTGAAATGAGATTGTTTATTTCATTGTCAGGTCCGGAACATTCCCCTTAATATCATGATATGAAACAAATATGCACCGAAGGAAATGTTAGTTTCCGATATGCAGCTTATGCGCATTATCAGACAAATATAAATGAAAGCGAAATAACATTAAATTAACATACAATCCATGAAAACTAAAAGACCTCCGGAGCTACGACATTTTGCCCACGAGTAACCAATGTGCTTCAAATATTTGATCATACCATGCAGAACAGCATTATCAAGGTAATTTAATTATCTTTAGTACTGCTACTAATGTATGGACATCAACTTATGGGATCCACGCTTTCTGAGCAGACAGTTGACTTATTCAGAGCTTTTCTCAACTAGGGAATTGTAAATTAAATGAAAGAAAAAATTACCTTAATACCTCGTATTATTATTATTGTATAGCTAGTAACTTCGTCTGTTCTTGTTTAGTAGTCTTTGAAAAATTCATGCATTGTGGACGATGTGTAAAAACACTGAAAGTCGAAGTCGTTCTCAGTCTAGTCTTTACAATTGTGCCAGGGGAAACCTGCAAACAGCATCTGAGAAACATTGTACATCATCGGAGCATCTAGAAGAATAGAACAGAATAGAGGGGAATAGAGTAGGATATAAAAGGGCAAGACAACTGGAACGGGCTGAGTGGTTCATTTATGAGTTGCTACTCAAGTCCCACGCCGTCAGACAACAATCACGCACTGGCACCAGAGTAGGAATAATGTAGGAAGGGTACGAAATATCGAAGAACTGTGAGTGTTACCACCACTAGTGTCCAGTGACCACTTTCACTGTCACATAAATTCTACTCCTACACAGGGATAAGGGAAAACAGTAGAAGGAGGAGTAGGTACACACGCATTCGTTTACAGATAAGAAAGCGGCCTGGTCTCAAGTGTAAGATTCTGTGATTCGATAATCTTAAATCAGTAATATTACGATTCATATTTTATCTTTCTTTTCATATTACATTGAAGCTGTTTTCGGGTGAGGCCCTAACATGTCTATAGTTATTATATATTAGAAAGAAAACAATTTTTCGTGTAGTTTGGTTATTGCGCATGCATGTTTATTGTTTTTTGTGTTACTCTCTCTCTGGAGATCCGATCAGAACTCAAATTAATACTTTAAAATCCTGGGAAATTTTCTATCCAGTATTAGTTAAGACCATTTTAAAATGTTTTCCCCTATTTTAAACGGAGGAATTTAACGGGATATAAATTTAGGGCCAGGTTTTGTCCATCTATTCATTTAGAGTCATATATCTCCGTTCTTTTAATCCCATCCATGTCAGTCCTATAACTGAAGCCGTATAACCCTGCCACCTTCCACTATTTCATTTATATCACTGCCTGCTCCACTTTTTCTCTAGCTAACTCTCCCTCATTTAAGTCACCCAGCACCCACACCTGTCAGTACCTCACTGCTTCGTCTACTGCCTCTCTGTCACCAATCTAATTCAACGACTACATCATGTACATTGCCTACTTAGTTCGCAAGATTTTTTTCAATGACATAAATTATTTTTCAGCATTCACAACATGTACTCCCTCTTATTATTCTTTTTTCGCTCTGGTGACTTCCCCAAGAACACTCTCTTGTCCTCTTGAGAATTCTTCTTGAAATTCCCTCTTCTCTCATGAACCAGCCTGCTTGCATTATTATGTTCATTCTCTTTATTTCCCTTCCCATCACACTGTGCCTCTTACTGCGATTATTTAAAAGCTCTTATTTAGTTATCTATGATCAAAATTACTTTTTCCCTTTCCCATCCAATTTCCTACCCTCCTCTTTCTTTCTGTAAAATTCATACTACACTCCTCAACTGCATTAATATGTCCTCATATACCTTTTTACGCTCCTCTTTAAATTGCACTTCTATCTTCTTGACTCGAACCATCGTAGTTTTTCATGAGCTTCTGTTGCTTACATTAGAGGTAGATATTCTAAATTTTGATTGCTTGAAATTGGTCAACTGCACATGCAATGCATATCACGTACAGTACCCATCTCTCAACTTCAATTTTCCCATTAGTCTGAGAGAGGTATACAAGCCTTACTCTTATATATGATTAGCCTGAGAGAGGTATACAAGCCTTACTCTTATATATGTCTATACTACTTCAAGATACCAAATTGCATGACTGATTTTCTGGAACATTATTGAAGTGTATATGTAGCCTATTTCGTCTTTTCAGGCGGTCTTACAATTATTGAAGTAATGCGATAAATATTCAAGATTCATATGTTTAGAATAGTTACCTTCCAGGTGTTTTATAAATTAATTGAAAACACTTAGAGCATTATACGTTCAATTCGGTCAAGTATTTTGACAATAAAAATGCTCCTCAAAAATTGGGATGGCAATTCAATTCATTTATAAAATTTTCCCAGAATTCAGTAGCTTGAATATCGACCGTGATCAGTTGAGTTTGAGATATACGTAGTTGGAAGCATCGATTTACAAAGACGAACATTCAATTTCCTCGGGGTCTAATGGAGACGTTGCCTATGATTGTGGTGAATGAAGACCCTCATTGCTGGTTTCCGCGACAGAAGCGCGGTTGGCGGCGATGTCTCGTGATATCCGAGTTTTAGAGGCGATTTAAGCGTGACCGCCATTACTGCATGGTGAGTAGGGCGCGGCGGCGGCCGAGCTCATATTGCTGCTCCACTTGCCTATTCCGATCAAGGTGTCTGCATCCCATTGCTAAGAAAAGTTTCATTTGAGTGTAGATTCTGGTGTGTATTTATCAGACTCTATAAATGAGGCTCAACTTCGCGCAGATTCAGGTGTGCCTTTGCTCGTAACTGCAGGCTCCTCTTTACACTGGTGCTTATACACTGGTCTATTTTTTAGTGGTGAATAGAAGCTCAGTGCCACTCAGGCTCAGTGCACTTCTTCATCATTTCGGGTTCCTTACAGCACGAGTAACAGTCAATGTATCGAAGTGTAATCATCAGAAACGAAAGCTAGAGCTTTGCTCTAAGAATATGTTTATATCTAGTGAAAATCTACATATAAGAATTTAGGTACTTATACCTAGTGTTCAGGTACCATAGCGATGTATGCATTTGTGAAAAGAGATTCGTGCGCTTACTTGGGTATGAAGAGAATAAGTAAGGAAAACAACGAGTATTGATGGATATGTTAGCATGGACAGGATAGTTTATGAAAGAACCCATTGCCTCAGCAGCAAGTGTGTAGAATACATAGAACGTATCTAATCATCTCCATCATAACAGATGCCCTACTCTATACATACGTACTGTTTGTTCACCAAACTTTCATAGGCGGCAAACAAAGGGTAGTTTATGAACTCGCCTGTTTAAATAAATCCCCTTAGTTGTGATGTCAGTGGGTACAGTACGATAATTTTTTGATGATATTAGTTTGAGAAGTGATATAGCATACGCACTTTGTCCACCTGGACTTCCATGGAAGTTGAGTTGGTCCTAAATGATATGCTAATAATTTTAAATGCCGCCGTGTATAATGAATTAATTGTTATTAAATAAAAAAGATAAATTATAAAAAACAAAGTTGATAGTTAAAAAAAATGTTTGGCAATTGGTTCCAAAGTTGTGGAGTTTATCGCCACATACAAGTACTTAAATTTATCTTCTCACTGGGGTATTTTTTAGTATTTTGAGTTGACTTTAATTAAGTAATTGATCCCGGTACAAGATATGTAATATTTTTTTAGTAATGAAAAAACAATGCAATGAAAAATATATATCGACCTTCGTAATCTGGCTGCTTTCGCATGGGTGCAGCGGAGGCGAGCATCAACAATTTTTTACCCAATATTATTGATAGCATTCAGTAAAAAATGTTTCGTTAATTCTTTCCATATTCCTGTACGGCTTATAATCCGTACACTTAATGTCAGCATGCTTCTCCTAGTTCATCAAAAAACTATGAAATTTCTAGTATGGAGCTACACGCTTCACAGTTCCAGCGACGCTGTGTTTGGCTGTTGAGTGCATGTCCGAGAAAAGAAGTGGCATGCTGCATGGAGAGAGTACGGTTACTCATTGAGTGTCGACCTTGTTGTGCAAGGTAAAGTAAATTTTCAGTTGGACTCAGCGTAAATTGTGTTAAAAAATCGTATTGTACTCTTGAATGCCATAGAGTCTATAATTAGATAATTATCATAATTTCAGTGCGTTGACTTAATTCACACTTTTTTAGTTCTATTTTACGAAGAAGTTAAATAATTTAACCTCGGCTCCCTTGTGTCAAAGAGAAATTAACTATAAGATTGTAAACGTACTTTACCAGCTTAAGTTTTTGCTATTGTCTTTCAACATGGAAACTTGAGCTAAAAAAGTCATTCAACACTCACTATTCAAATATATGAGCCAGGAATAACCAACACAATTACACAATTGAGAAGGTAGTGTTCAATCACGCTGTTCATGCAGAACTGTATAATTCACTCTCATCCATAATCATTTCTGATCCAAACTATTTACAGACAACAGTGAGCGACAAAAAAGCAAAGCTCCGTCTGAAATCTTACCATTCATGTGCTCAAGATCAAAAACTGAAGCACATCCTCTCTTAATAATATCGCAATTTTACGCGTTTGCTCTCCCCTTGTTAGCAGCAGCCATGGGCTGCTCGTCCTTGCGCTTAAATGTGCGGTTGATATCCCTTGTCCAAGCCACTCAAGCCAAATCGCCTCACAAAGCTACACTTTATCTCCTTCGTTTGCGATTAGTCGTCGCTGCGGCGATGCCCGCTGAACTCGCCGGTCGGAATGAGGCAACGGACGCTATGGTTTGACGAGCGGTGTGACGCTGTGAAACGTCACGGCGAGTCCCACACTCTGATCTGCGTATAACGAAACGTAACACTCGCTGTGACAGTCGAGCCAACGAGGATGCCATGTGTCGCAGCTACGCGGAGTTCAATGGAAAATTTGGATTTTGCAGCGATAATGGGACGCTGCGAGCTACAATCCACGCGCGTGCTGCACCGCCCCACTCAAGGCCGCAGTTCTTGGGCCGTGTAAGGAGTGGAGATAGGGAAGTCATTATTCTGAGATTTTAGCGTTTATGTTTTTCATGCTTAGTAAAGGACGGAAGGTCACGATCTCGGTAATAGGTAGAATTACCAGTTGTCATTATTGTGCATGGGAACAAAGTATTTGGCCACTCTGGCGCAGCAAGCCGTAGCTAAGGTTAGAGTGGGGCTAGTTGTTTTCAGGATTCAGTGAAATACGTTAATGGTACTGGTTAGTGTGGGATATAAAAGCTTATTATGGCTGCAGTCTGCGTTGCCATTGACTTGTCAGCATTGCGACATTTAAGTGGCAATACCTCAGTAAATATATAGCCACATACACGCCATGCGTTACAAAAGCTTTTCAGTAACATTTACAAATTGAAAGTTATCTTTTGATGAACTTGGTCTGAGCGATAGAAAAATAAATAAGAAATTCCATTGACACAGAAGTATTTATACTATTTATTGCCATTTTAGTAAAAATTCAGATCATATGCCATTCAAAAGTTAGTCATAGGGACAAAGTTTTTCTATGGGTTGGTACTTTTTAAATTTACTTTGTTCAATGAAAATTGTTCGATATCAGCGTGTTCTTAACTGTAATTCAAATCTATCTGAAAATGAAGCCAGACTTCATAAACCAAGAAGAGAAAAAGGCTCATATGCATACAAGGAATTCAATAGAGATTTTGCCCAAAAACGTGAATAAATTTAATCAAAGAATGGGTTCACTAATTATGGTTAGGACCATTGATATGGCAGTTATAAATACTACATAGAAGTTAACATGATACATATCAGCTATAAGTACTTGCTGCTGTTGAGAAAACAAGTTTTAACTCATGTGACTTACTTTAGTCTGTGTCGCTGATGGAAACGAATTAGGCACCCAAATGGCGGAAAACCGCTGAGCAAAGGCTTTCTATTTTTGAAGAAAGGAATAAAGCAAACACGGCTAAAATGAACAGCTTCATACCCAACTCGTTGACGCACTACATAGGGTCAAAAGTTTTTAACATGTTGGGAATCTGCTAAAATTCCTTGTCAGTGAATTAACAGATGTATCTGAAAAATGCAATGAGAGACGCTTACAAATATGAATAAAATTGTTCCTCTACAGATACTGACCTCTAAAACAGATTTCTAATTTAAAAACAAACAGGAGCAAATGACAGACTGATTAGATCAGGATACACTGTGTGGTTATTTCAATTCCGTTTAATTTTAATAAGTATAAAGGTATTTTTAAACAGAACTTTTTCAATTACAACGATAAAGGTTACATTGAATAACAACAAAAACTCTGATTTTAAAATACTTAATTGCTGTTTGACTTCCTTTATTTTGAATTTGTATAAATAGCGGACTAATGCATCCCTCACAAAGAAAAACTATAATGAACCTGATTTCTATGCTTATATTAAACAATAAAATGGTTCCCTCGGATAGAACTGTGTAAAGAGCAACTTTTAAATTCCTTTTATTTTAATTTATAATAACAGCTTGATAAATTCATGATAAAGTTACAGAACTTGTGAGAATGTGTTTTATTCACTTAGCTAGTCACTCTGTTAAGCTATTTATTCATTCATGCGAGGATTTCATTTATCTGATTTTCATTGGCTCTTGTCAAGTTGCTGAAGTTCAGTGATTTTGGTCCTCATAAATTTTGTTTTTGTTGCGTAAAGAATTCTAATACACTTGGAATTTCCATACACTTTATTTTGAGCTGAGGACAGTTGACTCGTTTTCTACTGTTATTTATTCGCGTACTAATGATACAGTTTACAAGTTTCTTGCTGCACTGTTTACTTGTATTTTTATACAACCATTTCTTACTTTTGTACTTCACTATTTTTATTCTCATATTTATAAGGGAGTTTACTTGTACGTTTTGAAACAGTTCACTAATTCCTTAAACGCCGCTTCTCTACCGTCTCTACTTTCCTTAAAAAATTCCTCCATATGTCGCTCATGATATGCCCTTGAATGCTCCTGTGTGTTAGTCAGTTATTTTGTGCTATGTTTATAGTAAAATTAACTAGCGTACTTTATCTCCATTATTGTGAACTAATTACTCATATAATTACTCCGGTATTATGTTACTAGAACTAATAAGAAAGTACTGCCAAAGCTTGACATTTAAACTTATTTCAAGAACTGTCACAAAAATGTTATAACCATTACTAATAAAACTGGTATTTTTGTACGCACTTGCAAGAAACCTGCATGTTCGCTTGGGGTTTTAATGCAGGAAATTCACGTCAATACAATATGTGCCAGGCAAATACATATTTTTTTTTACCTTTTTATGTATCCACGAATAAAAGTTTCTGTAATTGCATACTCACTGATGTATCGTCACTGACGGCGAAGAATAAAATAAAAATCTGTCAATGATGGATGTGCACAGTAATTTTATACATCATACGAGCATAATTTCTAGTACTCGTGATATGCGTTGTGTGGATACACCACCTTGTGAAGCTAAAGTTCGTGAGAAATTTGTCATATTCGTGTAGGCAGGCGCGTGTCCTAAATCTTAATACTAGTAAAAAAATGCAGTCGCAGCACAAGAAATGATGTATCAAACTGTGTTTGTGCTAGGCCTTGCATTGATGTGCTATAGTATTCTAAGACATTTTTCATCCCGCTTGAGCCCTTCATGTTCCACGACGAAGGCTTTTTATCAATGAATACATAAATGATATTATGTAAAAGATATTTTTTGTATCCCCTCAGACTTGCTTTGCAATGAAAGCTTCGTATTAAAATTCCTGTATAAACGATCCTAAAACATATTTTTCATTGAAGCACCAATGGAAAAAAGGTTCTTTACACAGACGGATAAGAAAGCAATTAAGAGCTCACTATTCTTGCACTAGGTACTGCGCAATGCACGCACTCTGCGACGCTTGACATCTTATTTCAGAACGAGAGAAGCTGCGTCACATTTCTTTTGCCGCTGTCGGAGGTATAGTCTTGAAATTAAGTTTAATGAGAATAAGATAATGAGAACTAAACGAGAAATTGTCACGGTGCAGGCATTGTAAAGAATAATTAAGGAAACCTGCAGCGCTGTTCTGTGAACGGAGGATTGTTGTATGGCCCTCTGGTCAAATTTGAAGGCGTTATTTAGGGAGATTTAGCTGTCAGATGCTGTCTTTCGCTCGGGGATGGGAAATTCAACATCATTTTTAGGATATATCGAAATTGATATTACGAATATTAATGCAATCAGGAGTAACCCGATCTTCCATCAGGAAATATATATATTCAAAAAGTGTTTTTTATGGAATTTAGAAAATGATACTTATTGTCATACTGTGAGAATGATATAATAAAGGCGTGAAAATATTTTTAAAAGACATTCACAGTATAGCTCCTTCAAAGAGGCTCGGGTCAGTCGGCCTCGCTGCTCCTGACTTGGTGTGGGTCGTCTATGCACCGCCCATGCGTCCTCTGAGGAGTTGAACTGAAGACAAGGGCGTCTCTCCCACGGCCTTCTCAGCCAATACGACCGTGGTCCTCACTCTTACCTGGTCTTCACAGCCAATAAAACTTCAGTTCCCATTCTTAACACGTCTGCACAGCCAATAGGTAGTGAGAGCTTGTGTTTACCTGGCTGTATCAGCCAATAGAAGACTAGCCCTCGCACGGTGACAACGTGAGTGTGGATGTCACCTGGTGCACGCGATGCGAGGTGAGGTGTGCGTCAGTGTGCGTCTTCACAACGACCAGTCTTGCGTTCCTGTGCGTCATGAGAGCATTTCTGCGAACAGGGTGCCACGGGATAAAAGTGCTTGCAAATAAATGTATTAATTCACTGATATTTGTACAACACAGAAGCTCGCAAAAGAAAGTTCTGCCCATGTTTTGAAAAGTCGCCTGAACGAAAATAATTTTAAATCTTGGAAGAGGTTCTTGTGAGTCAGTCTTTGCTGTCGTGGCGAAAATAGTTGTGTGAAACGATTGGACTCTGATAGGATATTCAAGTGGTTGTGCTCATTGTAATGCTTATCAAGAAAATGCCAAGGATGTCAAGAAATCTATTTTCCAGCATGAGCTCCGAAACGTCGTATTTTCGGGCAAAACTAGCAAATTCAGCTATTCAATCATCATGTAATTGGACTGATATAAAGGAAAAATCACTTCGCACCTGTACAAATTCGAACACGAGTTTTTTATCCTTTTTGTGTCCCAGCGCACCTGAAGCTTCCTAGAAAACAGCGGTTTAATTTGTTGTTAAATTTAAATTTAAAAAATATGAACACATTAACGAAGAATTGAATGGAAATAAATAGGTTTAAAATTTTGTGTTAGTATACCAAATGGTTGGGAATACTGTACTTATAACTGTACATGTGCATTTCACTCAAGCTTTAAAATTAACTTATGTTTGAATTCGAAAGATGCAATATTAGTGCTTGAAAATTACTAAGAAATTATTGTCCCGACCCATTTGAAACCACAAATAAAAAACAATGAAATTATTGTTACCCCACTGATCTTCTGTAAATGCAATGACGGCTGAAATCCAATGGTTTTTAGTGAACTAAATCACAATAATTTCACCGGATTAAATAACAGCGAGCTAAATAGTAACAAATAATGTGAACTAAATGGTAGTTATTTCTGCGAACTAAATAGTAACAAATTAGGTGAACTAAATAGTAACAAATTAAGTGAACTAAATAATAGCAATTTTAACAAACTACAAGTAACAAATTCAGTGAAGTACAAATAGTAATAGTTCTCAGTGATGGGTTAAGTATCGTATTGAGAACAGTTGTGAGTGATCTATGATTTTAGCTTCATTAATGGACATTGTTTGTTTGATTTACAATGTTGAAACTCCTGCAAATTACACGCTACATGTTACCTGTCCAGGTCTCTTAAATATATCGTAAGATTCTTCTGAATTCACATGAATCAGGATTTTCTGAATTTTTGAATGATTTTACACGTTTTCAGATTCTCTGTATTCTCATCTATTGAGATTCACTGAATTCACGTTCTAAAATCTACTGCACCTGTATACATGTAGCGTTTTTACATTAATTGATAATTTCCTGCACATTTGTTTAAATTATCGCAACTGGTTTTATAAATAAAATACGCAATTCATTAATAAGACTGCTATTGCGATTAACATTACACGAATTAGGAATTATTATTAATCTCATAAGTGGAGCACACAATTTAATGACTAATTATTGGCATTGTCTTTGCCGACTCTATAAACAAAAATGCTTAAATTTGGAAAGACAATACAAAAAACTGGTTACAATGCTCTGTTCCCTCTGACTAAACTTTTAAGATCACATTGACTCAGCTCATTGATGGTGATGATGATAATGATGATGTTTAGTAGGGGAATGATGATGTTCAGAATGGTAATGATAATAATGATGATGTTCAGGATGGTAATGATAAGGATGATGTTCAGAATGGTAATGATAATAATGATGATGTTCAGAATGGTAATGATAATAATGATGATGTTCAGGACGGTAATGATGATAATGATGATGTTCAGAATGGTAATGATGATAATGTTGCTGTTCAGAATGGTAATGATGATAATGATGATGTTCAGAATGGTAATGGTAATAATGATGATGCTCAGAATGGTAGTGATGATAATGTTGCTGTTCAGAATGGTAATGATAATGCTAACGAAGACAATTTTTTCAGATTCTAAGAAAATACCAAGTGATTGAAAAGAGCGGACTTAATTGGCGATCTCACCAAAGAGAATTTCTAAATATAGATCATGATCGCGTTGAATACTCTCAAGTGACTGCCCTTAAAAAAATTGTCCGTTTCGCCATGTTAAACCAGCCAATTTACTTCCCCTCCAACTGTATTGAAGATGCATAAAAATTTAAATAAATACGGCAACGCAAATTGGCCAATTACTCAGCAGTTAGGAATTCGGTGCAATTTTTTTAGCAGTAACCAGTAAAGTAAAGAGACCAAACTGAGGAAACAACTATACGTGAAAAATAAATTAAATTATTCTGTGGCTAGATTTTTTAAGATAGTGTGACTGAAAGTTCATAATTTTGAGTAGTTGAGTTCTGTGATTCAGTGCAGAGTGAGGCGCACAATCTGGTGGTATCTGGTGGTGATACTGCACCATGATGCAAACCATGCAGCCAGCTCTATTAGGGTACCCTTTTCAGGGACAGTACCATTCTTCCGCAGCCTTCTTCACCGACAGTAAGTATTCGTGCTTCTATATTCCGTAACTGTGTTTGTATTTTATGTTTCTAAGCTTATACGAGTATACCTGGAAGTGTGTACGAGTGCTGCAATTTAAATATTACTGTACAGTGGATACATTCGAGCTAGTATTGTCTGTATCTGAGCTTATATAGTTTGTATCGGTGCTACTTCGGCAGGTATTCGTATTTGTACAAAGGATAATCGTGTACCTATGGATATCTATGCTTGAATAGTAATATCCGTGCTTGTATAATGGATGTCTATGTATGCATGAAGTATCCGGATGTAAAGTTTCCTTCGTGTTCATGTAGTGTGTCCATGTGTTTATAGTATCAGGATGTGTACAGTGAGTATTCGTGTTTAAACTGTGAGTGACCGTGTATGTACACTGGGTATTCATGTTTGAACTGTGAGTGACCGTGTGTGTACACTGGGTATTCATGTTTGAACTGTGAGTGACCGTGTGTGTACACTGGGTATTCATGTTTGAACTGTGAGTGACCGTGTGTGTACACTGGGTATTCATGTTTAAACTGTGAGTGACCGTGTATGTACACTGGGTATTCATGTTTGAACTGTGAGTGACCGTGTGTGTACACTGGGTATTCATGTTTGAACTGTGAGTGACCGTGTGTGTACACTGGGTATTCATGTTTGAACTGTGAGTGACCGTGTGTGTACATTAGGCAATCACGTTTGAACAGTAAGTGACCGTGTGTGTACACTGGGTATTCATGTTTGAACTGTGAGTGACCGTGTGTGTACACTAGGAAATCACGTTTGAACAGTGAGTGACTGTGTGTGTACAGTGAGTTCTCATGTTTAAACAATGAGTACAAGACTACAGCCGTAGTAGTAATCAAAATCCTGAACAGAGCATTTCAAACAACCCAATTCTGGTAAATTTTTTGTCCATGTTAACAGAGTTTTCGACTATCCTCATGAACCCTATGTCAGGAATAATTTAACTAGAAATAAACTAACGTAACTAAACAAAGAGTTACTAGGACATCGTGTTGACAAAAAAGTTACAATGCGTACGAAATTTCCGCCAAGCTTAGAAGCATTGGAGATCAATGATATATGTACTATAATTGTCATCCCACTGTACTTGGTTGCTAATAGAAAATTGGTAAATTTGATGAAAATAAACGTCAGAAAATATCCTATCATATTAACTGTTGTGGTCTCAAACTCTAACTGCAGAAATAATTTTCCATTCCCGCGTGCAAAATTCCGTGGGCACACTGACACATTTTCCATCTGTCTAGTTTTGCTCGTAATTTGCTACATCCGCAGAAAATTGCTCATGATCCGCGGCACAAAAAGCAGATCGAGGTTTAGTTGAGCATCTAACACGAGCCTCCCTTAAAGCTGCAGACATTCTGTCTCGTGATGATCCGAGCGCCGGAGTCTGAACAAATATCAGCCCTGCTGGGGTCTGAACAGTAAGTGTAAAATCAAAACATGTCAGTAAGATTGCACAAGTCCTTCGTACGTCAGCACACTTTTAATGACGCCTCCTAAAGAAGTAACCGTGACTTATTGAAAAACTAGCTTGATCTCGGAGTGACTTCATATACAAATATAATTATTTGTATACAATCGATCGTAGTTACTGAATAACCACCACACATGAAAATACATGATTATTTATGTGTGGCACCTTAAATTGGTCATTATCATTTAGATTGACATAATTATTTAAGTTACGTATAATATAATTATTTTAACAAGGATCTGAAATTCAAAAGTCGTATTGATTAGTTATAAGCTCACAATAATTATCTGTACGAACAGTAAATCTGATTAGAGAGGTAATCTGGCTCAATTTATTTTCTTGTACTCTGCAATCATCGTCTTAATTACTCTCTTTTTATGAATTAGCAATATTATCAACTTTCATCATCGTAGTTAATTAAGATTTTGTCTTTCTGTCTCAGAACAAAAAGATTCTATTTAAATATTCTCATTTTCGAAACTGTGTGAAAGCTTCATTCAGCTCGATCGCAACCTCAGGCGGAATTAGTTTTGTATTTCTGGATTGGCTTTGCGTTTTTTCGACCCTACTAATGACGATACACGTAACAATCAATCGAATTATTTAAGTAACAACCAATCCAGTTGAATTCTATGATCAAGTTCCGCAGACTCGGAAAATATTCCAGTTATCCTTGCTTGTTAATTATGTACTTGCATTCGTTTTACGGTGTAACCTAAATCAAACCAAAGAGAACTGTCAATTAAGGCAATATAATACTTATTGCATACACATATGAAAAGATTTAAATATATATTGTCATGGTTCTAATACAATATAATATCTTTATTCGTTCAAAAGAAGATTTAAACTTCACTTCATCAGTAATTCAGTTACTGCATCACACCCACCATTGTTGGTGGTGCCAACAAAAGATGGTTAGTAGCACACAGTGTAGTATACAAAACAAGTCAGAATACCATATGGAATCAAGTACGATACAGTAACGGTGTATAGCAAGATATTTTGTATATAAAAGGTAATCTTTGTTTTACTGACATCTTCCTACACACATATTAGGGCGAGAGGTAATTATTAGATCGGCTATGAATGGTTTCATTTCTTCGTTTTTCGAAACCAATTAATCTAAAGAATTAAATAAAAACGATGACGTATATTCAAAGATCAGAAAATTCCTTCATCACTTATTAAACGCTCATTATTTTATTGAATTGATATGGTTCACAACTCAAAGTTATCTGAAGTACGAACATAGTTTGAAATTTTGAAACTGCATGTCCAAATTATCGATCATTGTATCGAATACTGGGACGCTGCTGACTTATAGTAATCTGCTCTTGAGTTATAATAAATGAAACTACTATTTCCTGCCACTACTGCTAATTTATATTATTTAACTGATTGACAGAAACTGAGGCTACTATTTTCTTTGGCTGAAATTGAATTAAATGAATTTTTAAAGCGTGTAATATGAATCATTTAAGAAAAAACACGATTTTCACTTGTAGAAGAACTAGCAGGACGCCCTATTTGGACCACCCAGTGTAACGTATTTCAGGATATTTTGTCTAGCCAAATTTGTGCTGCAGTTGCGTCCAGGACAGAAGAGAAGCAATCATCACTTACTGAGGCCGCTGCAGGCACAGCCGTATAACACATCCGGTATCAAATGAATGTCAGTCACACGCAGAGAAAATTAGCTTCTCTCCTACCTTACTGACCATCCCCTGGTAGACTAATTCATTCAATGTGACACTAACTCAGGACAGTTAAAAAGATGCTGCTGCTTCAATAATTCTTCTTTGCATAGCCTAAAATAAAAATGAACAAACGATTATCTAGGATCCCGGGAAACGATTCATTATTCCTTCAACTCTATTTTCTCAGATTGAAATAATTCTTGCTGCTTAAAATTGGAGTGCAATTTTTCTGAGAATTTTTTCGAGCTAAATATCGTACATACTTTATTACAAAAATAGAGTGCAGTTGAAATTTCATGACTGTTTCGATATGGCCTCGGGCTAGAAGAAAGATGGTATTTTTAACTTCTTGTTACAAATGTGCCAAAATAAATGCACATCCTTTGAGACAAATCCATGATTAAAAGTTCACCTTAAAGCTAAACGACCGCTAATTTTTCCTGACAGTTTACGAGCCCTGCACAACACATGAATTAGTCATTTATGTTGTTGGGTTGGAAGTTGCGATGAACTTAGCAGCTGAGTAACTAGGGCAAAACATTAAGATTTGGTCCATTGTAATCTTCAAAATTTGTGTATATGAGTTACCATGTACATTGATCACTTTTCGTGAAAGTTTTTACTCTAATCTATTGCCAAAAATGATCTCTTAACCATGCATCTTTCCCGAATAGGTGAGGATTTAAAAGTTTTACTTCAAATGAATTGTTACTACATGTTCTCAGGGATCTTGGGGAAAAATTATGCACATAAATACAAATAATTTAAAGCATGATTACATGTAATCACACACATGAATACATGTTAATGATGTTTGTACGAAATAATAATTCGGAAGCTTTAGTTTCATTTAATACTGACTGTTCCTTCCCATAATTTTAATCACGTTTTTTAGAAGCCTGAAAATTTTCACTTACATTTCTAACTTCTTCTTTCGTTTTTTTTTATTTTTTTCTTGTCCTTCCTTCGCAACAACCAAGGAGCATGAAGGCCTTGCTATTGATCTTTTAACGTATTAGCCCGTTTTAGTTATCACAATGTTAGGTTTATGACAATCCAGTCTTCTACTAGTCCCTTTCTAGATCCACTGATAAGGGGAATAGGTCCATATAAGATTCAGAGTTCTAGTATTCCATTTTTTTCTTCCCTATATGTCGTTCTTTGTCGTAAGTCATGTATCTAAGTCCTAAACCGGCGTCTATGCGAGTGGACCATAAGTTTTCGTAACAAAAGGAATAATTTTGCCCTCTAAAAATGTGTGTGTGTGTGTGTATGTATATCGACATTATTAGATTGTCCTCTAGGACAAAAAATGTTGGATTCTCATTCTTTCATTTCATAAGTAATAACGGCCACCAAGCTCACCTGATGCTTCGTCCGGTGTTTTCCAATATTCGTGCTGCATATATGAAACACGATTGCACTTCCGCCATTATTGTAATATTGTACCCATTGTTCTTTTGCTGACATCACTCCAAATATATTTTCGTTAGTAGTGACTAACGTTATGCGTATGACTTTGAATAGTCAAAATTTTCTTGAAATGAGCTTGGGTAAATAGTCTTTCACTGGTGGAAGACGCGACCACGGTTTTTTAGAGGTCTACTGAATTAATCATTTTAATCCTCATTGAAATGGTCATTGGAAAAGTGTCCGTACTCAAATTAGGGTTCATAAACTAGTGTAGAAATTTATGAACAATAATGAATCTTCCGGTGCGTTTGTCACAAATTCCAGACACAAACATATTTTGGTATTAACATAAATTGGGGTAAACATTGTGGCGAGCAACTTTACAAATGGCCTTGAGCAAAACCCACGGAAGGTATAAATATGTTTGTAAAACTTAGTTCCAGTACTTTCATTTCTGAATTGTATCTGTTTGCTGGACAAAGTTTAAAATCAGCTTACTCTTAGCTGCAGCGTTTTCAATAATTTCTATTTGTTACCTTGGAGTCGCAAATGGAACCTCGTACGTAAAACTAAGTAGCGTAAAATTAAGACCCTTCAATTCCTTGCATAAAGTTTAGTTAAAATGATTTAGACTCTCTTGTTAATGCCTTAGAATGATTTAGTTAAAAGCATAGTTAGTTAGAATGCGATATTGATGCGCCTGTATATCAGTGTCACAGCACTTATGATATTTGGTAAGAGTATTGTGACAACAGACTCCTAAGTGAAAAATTTTCTTCTACTCCCAGTAATAATTTGAGCCTTAAATTATTTTCATTGAATTGTCACGGATACCATGTGTACAATAATAAAACCAAGGATTCAGCGAGTACTACAGATCCAGCTTCCAGTACGACAGCGAACTACGCCTCACCAAGACCGCTGAGCTCAATCAGTTTCTCAGTGTTCTATTATTCATGGCAGCTATGCTACACACTAATACACCTGTGCAATTTTCAGTGTCATCAACTGCCTCTGGCAAGCAGGTGCACTCGACAGTTGTGTCTCTTGTGGCTGAGGCAGCATGTGTGACCTACGCCTCAGATTCAGGGATAATTTGCGCTAGTGTAGACGCGGTCGGCTTGACGCTCGCGATTTATCGGCGATCATGCGAGAGATTGCCGTGATTTTAGGCCTCTAAGGAGAAGATTTAAAGAATAACTTATTCTAAAATGCGAGTTTTGAGAAGGTGTTACCGTTGTTTCAGGTTTTTGTTAGTCCCCTCTTTCCACGTGATGTTTCGTTTAGGTAACCCGCTAGGCGGTTGCTTACTAATTCGACAGTCTTAGTTTGTGTGCGGATAAATACGTGTAAAAGTTTTAGGAAAATTTCTAAATGACGAGGCACGTCTGTGAGAAAATTTAAACTACGCGGAAGCCTGTAGACACGCAAACTTTCCACGTAGACTAAACGGGACATGAGACAGCGAGTGTGCCTTACACTCGCCGTTTTCTGGGTCGTAGTGAATGCTTAATATTTCCAATGGTTACCGTGCAAGAAAGAATGACCGCATTCTATAGAATTAAATTTGTCAATATTTCCGTTTTCAATATTTAGGAATTGACTTATACAAAAATATTCTGGCGGATATCAGTTTTCACACTAGCAAGTACACCTATAATTTTGCTACACTTGCGCAGCGGAAGTATGTACATTACTCTATATTTATCACTCGTACATTTATTGCTTTGGCTGTAGCGAATAGAAAAAGATATAACGATTTCCCGAAGCAATTCAACATTATTTAAGGACAAACAATCTTTTGCACTGACTTGTGCAAAAATTAAATGCATTCTAGCAAATATGTGCATATAATCGTGTGCGTGATTCACTTCCACACTGAACAAGAAGTTGCTATGAAAGATTTTACTCTTTTAAATCGTGAAAAACGAAGTTTTCTTATCAACGAGTGAGTCAAGCGCTGAAACTCTGTAACTTTGCGTGATTGAATTTAAGAGTTTTTGAGCTTCCGTAAAATGAGTATTCGAAATCTCCTCTAAAGCGTTTAGTGTATATTGTTCTTCTCCAAATCAACCCACAACTTTTCGAATAAATTTTTCTCTAAAATACTTTCTTCTATAATAGATAGATTAACACGCCGCAGACCGCCGAAGCCTTCAGAATGATGGAGAGTTGAGTGATGAGCCGGCATTTTCTGACAGAATTTATTGAGGTTTTGGCTACTGCTACTGCACTAGTCAGGCAGGATAAGTGCAAATATTTGGACCCTCTACCGTCTACCCTTTCATCAAGAAATCTCTTTCAAAAATTCGTGGTAACCTAATAATTTCAACGACCAAAAGCTCATTATTTTCGTTCTTAAATTGTAGAGCGTTGTAAAAAAACGTTTGCAAAATCATACGGGGTATTTCGATGTATGATATCTTAGACATATTTTATTAAAGGTAATGAAAACTTAATAGTTAGATTAGCAAGTTCTCCACCAAAAGCTCAAAATTTAAGTATGCTGTGGCACATTTGCGTAAAAGTTACACCTCACAAAATCTCTGTGCTCCTTGTAGTCATGAAGCCTGCACGTTAGTTTAGTTTCTGAGGAGTGGTTTCGATCTTCCTATTGTAAATCCTAACCGGAATAGTTTCACTTGACCGTGAAGATTTCTCGGAGAACTAAGTTACCCATGGAATATGTACCTATCAATCGCTTCAATTGCTGGAAAACATTACAAAATTATGTTGCAGTTTCAAAAATTTATCTATTGGTGAAGTTAATATGAACTGGTCGAAACTGCGTCGTGAAATTGACCAGCAGGATGTATCGTTTTTAGCCTTGGAAGACGCCTCGGGCATCGACTTAATCAACCCATCATTTCTTTAGTTCTAGTTTGTTGTTTGGCTGTTTTATGAGTTGTATTCAAGGGGCAGAAGAAAATTTTGTAGATTTTGACTCATGGCTGACAGAGCTGGTGCTATGGAGGCAATTACCTCATGACTTTTTTCCAAATTGAACAATGAAGACATTTCTTTACAATGCAAGAAAACACCCGCATTTATTAGATCGCGTGTGGCCGAAAATTTTGTAAAATGATTCGTTACTATTCTGCTCTCTTTTTTACTATAATTAATAATGTGTATGCTGTCTAAGACTCCTATCAGCGTCAACACTATACATATACTGCACCTCGGACTCGCACAATTTCCATGTACACCCATTGCTATAGTGTACATCGCGCATTACCAACTTTATTAATTATGCTTATATTGTTTTTATTTCATGCCCACTTTTTCACTTGCACACAGACTATTGGTAAGCGTGCAAAAATTTCAGCACGCATGTTCGAAGTTGCAGCAAATTGTACAGGCTGAGGAGCTGAAGTCTGATGAGATATCCTGGAGAACAAATGTGGGTTTCATCTGAAAGAGAATCATAAATGTTTATAATTAAATGAGCCAAATTTCGAATATTTTTGGAATAGGTGGGTGGCGAAAAAAGGGAAGGCGGTAAAATGAGCAATATTATGGAAGAAGCTTCGTGCATTTCGCACATTTGGTCAAAATTTATTCTGACTAATTTAGTGAGGTGATCCTGCTAAGCCTCAAGAGAGTTGTGAAATTGAATGTGTTCGCTCGAACATCAAATCTTCAATTCTCTTGTTCGTACTAACTTAAAAATAAACAAACACGGTCTCAACCTTGCATAAATCTTAAAATGAAGTTTGAGTTCATTATTTTAAAGCCGGACACCGATGTCGATCATATTTTCAGGTACAATTCGTTTTTTAATTGAAGTACCTGTCTATCATGTGTCTGTAAAAATGTCATGCTATACTGGCTGGAGCATGAAAATGATTGAATTTGCTGCTTGCCAATCTTAATGAGTGCTTGGGCTTCTGGATTTTGGAGTGAAAATCAGAGAAAATGTATACATTGATGAAATTATTGAGGCTTGAAATTTGTAAGGCTAGCAAGTGTAGAAGAAAAATAGCTTCTCAATGAGGTTACAATGTTTCAAGATAAATTCACGTGTTGAGAAAAACATTTACACTCTGCAATACCATTGCACTTTTATTTTCGGATATCATTCAAAAGATTTATATCCAGGTTTGACATTTTAACCCAGACTTCCTTCCTGCATATCTACACCAACTCGAACATAACTTGAGGTAATTGTTGCAAGATAATACAAGCACAGGAGGTCTCCGATTACCGACGGAGCGCAACCGTGGGCCGCCTCTACCATCCGAGCGATGACGACTCAGTTGGTCTAATGACACCGCCTCACAGGACCCTGTAATCTCAAAGTCCGATTGACGACAATCAAGATCCAAAGCTTCGCTCTCTGCTAATGACACGCGTCTCAAACACGAAGAACATAGAACCAGAGCAGGTTTATGGTGCACATGGTGGTTAATAAACTAATTTCTGGATCAGTCACGAATATTTACACACTTCAACGGATTCTGCTTCACGCTCATCACTGTAAAGCCCATAAAACGCTCTAAATGCAGTCTACAAGAACTTTGGCTAATGATGTTATTTATTCAACTAAAATTCCACGTATTGTCTAATGAAAGAATTTGAAGTCTACTTAGTACAGTCTTAGCGAAATAATCATTTGAGAATACCAAAACTTTTTCAACATTATTCCACAACATGCCTTGATTTATATCAAGTAAAATCAATTTTTGATAGATGCATAGTAAATTGTAACTAGTCAATCGGTTTAATAATCGATTTGTCCGCAATTAACGGTATTAGATAGATAGTGCGTACTGCTTGGATCGCCGAAAGAATGTCGAATTTTGTTGCTGCATGCAAATCACAATGGTTTTTAGCTCATAGGAAACTCGCCATGTGCGTATAATAATTAGGAAGATTGAGTAAAGGAAACTCTGGGTAAATATCATGCATCAGTGGAGAGATGGCAGAAGTATGATCACGAGGCCGTAACGAGTGAGGATGCTTGTGGCCTAGTGATTGGTGGTTCCGGACGCTATACATTATAAAGCCTAGTCTTTCATATTTCATTCTCACTTCAGGAGCATGAGTATGAGATGGAAGGACCGCCACCACGAAGATATAGGGGTAAATATTCAAACACTATTTCACCCTTCTGCATTGTGCATACGCACGTAGGCTCTCTGGTCAAACTTCCCGTACAATGCACAGTATTTGATGGGAGGATGTTAAGTTCTTGTGTATGGCTACACGCAAATGTTCTAACATTGACTCGGCATACTCAATCCTCATGCTTGACACGGGGGCTAGTTGCGATGGCGTATTATCATCAAGCATAATGAATTCCTTAAAAAATATTAGTTTTCTTCATGGAGAAAATATAGCAGACGTTGTATGCAAGTGCTTTAGTAATCTGCGGTAAAAAATGTTAAGATACGAAGAATTTGAATATATATCAGATTTACATGATTATGTGTTAAGAAATTCCATATAATTTTCAAATTTAGTCCCTCACTATCGACCTCTTGTCCTCATCATAAATTCAATCGAAAGTTTTACCAGTGAGTGTTGGTGTTGTTCACGGTTCAGTGACAAACCCGCTGCTTTTCAGCATTTTATCAATGGTATTGCTGCTATATGTTCGGCTGAAAACATTCTTTGGCAGATTATACTGTTTTTAATATAAACTCTACTTCACTTACAGATGCTGGCGACAAAATCATCAATTTAATTACGAATCTAAGTCGGTGGCTTATTTCAAACAAGCTAATAGCACGTCCTGAAAAAAACTATATTAATGAGATTTTTCTCCAAGCCCTGACCTCTACTTATACCTAATATTACTTTTAATAACAAAAGCCTTGAGTGGGTAAACCCTTTTAGGTGTTTGGGGATCATTTTAGATGGGAAATTGACGTTTACAGAGCAAGTAACTGCAAATTCTACCAAACGTAATAAGTGTTGTGAACTTATTTATTAGCTTTGTAGATTCTTACCGAGAGATGCTCTGAAAACCTTGTATTATTCTCTCGCCTACAGTCATTTAATTAATTTTATCATATTGTGTGGAGATGCAACAAAAGGCCAACATAATAGTAGTGAAGATAATGCTGAATAAGATCATACGGATTATCTGAAGAAAGAAACTTAATTATAACGAGCCATTTCATACCATAGATATACATAAAAACTTGAACATATTACCATTTAAACTCGTGTACTATTATTCTCTAATTAAATTTGTTCATTCTTCTAAATTTTCTTCAAGTAATACATTTGATTGATATTTTGTGTCTCATGTGTATACATATTCTAACAACACTAGTTATAAGGTATTTAACTTGCCACCGGTTGGTCTAGTTGGACTAGAAATTTACAATATTCCAGGCAATCTACGTTTTCGAGTCACATCCATCTGAATTGCAAGAAATATAAGCGAACTGCTATTCTGTGTCAGGTGCAAGAATTGTGTATTGCGAGCACTATTGTAGTTTCTTCCCTCCACTACCTCTTTTCCAAACAGAGTATGTATAGCAATAAGGTTTAAACATAGCTCTTTATAGGGTAGTTAAATGATAAATTCCATTAGTTAAGTATCTGAATCTTTTAATTTCAGCACCTTTATTTTGTACAAAATATGCATATGTTTAAAAATTGAACATTGCCCGGTGCTATGTATTTTGAAAGAATAAGGTGTAAAAATTTTCCAGTAGCTTAGGTCCCATATGTTGACTGTTTTTCCTTCAATGAAGGTTTGACCTCAAAGATTGATTTTAATTTTCCTTCTTGTAATTTCAAGAGTTATTATTAGACCAATTATTTTTATAGCACTGAGAGTTCATGTCCGTAGTCTGATAGGTCCATTCCTTGTAAAAACTGGTATAAAAAATTTATTTTCTTCATCATCAATTCCATGTCTTCATCATCAGTTACTATATTTAATCTCCAATTCCATGTTTTCATCACCAATTTACTTACTTCACCACCAATTCCCTCATTTCACCACCAATTCCCTCACTTCACCACCAAATCCCTCACTTCACCACCAATTCCCTCACTTCACCACCAATTCCCTCACTTCACCACCAATTCCCTCACTTCACCACCAATTCCCTCATTTCACCACCAATTCCCTCACTTCACCACCAATTCCCTCACTTCACCACCAATTCCCTCACTTCACCACCAATTCCCTCACTTCACCACCAATTCCCTCATTTCACCACCAATTCCCTCACTTCACCACCAATTCCCTCACTTCACCACTAATTCCCTCATTTCACCACCGATTGCCTTACTTCACCAGCCAATGACTGACTCATCGCAGAACAATTAGCTTTGATTTAGTTGTGACCTCTGGAGCCGAGCTTGCGCGGCGCTTCTCAACTGCTCTGACCGGATCGAGCCCTGACCGCTGATTGATCTTGTGAGCATGTAATTTGCGACATGTGAACACTTCTGCGCTCATGATTTATTCAGGCATCTGAGGCAAGCAACAGTGTAGGCAGAGGCAACAGCCGCTCAAGTTCCCGTGCGCTGGACCGGAAAATGTTTCTAGGATGACAGAATTAAGAGTGAGCTTTATCCTGCCTTACTGCCCTTACAGTATTCGTAGTGACTTACTGCGTCCAGGTCAAGTCTCGTGCACGTGTCTGCAGGTGTAATGACAGGCTTGTGTCTGGTGAGGATTTGACGACGGATTCTAAGGTGTTTAATTCATCTTTCTTGACACGCTAATATGACCTGTAATGACAGGAATTTATACGTTCGATTTAGTTGAATTATTCCACAAAATGTGTACATGATATTTTGCTCGCAAAATAATTACCCACATGCAAGTAGCCCTTCGAGCGTTTCAAATGTAATTTTGCGTAAATTTTAGCATTAAAGAATTTCTCTGCCAGAATTTATTAAGCAGGTAAATTGATAACTTCTAAAATCAACGATGTCAATCGCAGAAGGTTTTGCTGTAACGTTACGTGTACATTTAGCTTTGAAGCCTGCTTTTAATTATCCTGTTTTCCTTCTGAATTTTTCATAACTGTCAATTGAACTATAAATTGCTCGTTTTACTTTTACAAGCTTCCATTTTTACTTTAACTTCAAGGCTGAACTTTATCGAAGAATGAAACATTGTGCAGTATCATCTCACTCTTTCCTCAGAATTCATTGCTTCTCGATTAATTAGCAGAATACAAAGAAAAAAATTACTTTGTCATGTAGCAGCGTCAGTAAACTAGATCGTGATCTGCATCTTATCAAATGTAGTTAGTGAAACTAATTTTCTTTTGATTGTATTAACGAAATTTGGTCAGTTTTACTGCTTTACTTTCTCATTTTTCAAAATGAACTTGGTTGAGGTATGAATTGTCATTGTTTTTACAGCTTTTTTTGATGTACGTCATGTTCGTAAGACCTAAGGGAAATCAATTTAGTGTAGAACGCTGTAGCTTGCAATAAAAAGTCATTTTCATCCGTTAATTCGCATATTTTATATTATTGTACGATCTTTCCATTGAAAACATACAAATTACAATCACATCTACACACACAACATCTGAAAAACACATTAGTAAACTTCTTTTGCCATCGCACTGTTGTAGAAAACAACATTCGCCCACAAAATTCTTCATACTTCTGCAATCGGCCCAACAAAATTTTTTTACAAGTAAAAGAAACTGCTATTCGAAATGAGACAACGCGTGTTCCCACTTTTGGCACGACACAGTTTTCAGCTCCTCTCTGGACACTGAGTGCCCCGAGGATCTCTTCTCACCCCAATTATTATCAGCGAGTTTGTTAACATTAACGTCTCTTTGAATGCCACCCCGATATGCAAGCTCTTAACTTAATGGTTTTCTGTATGTTACAGCTTAGGATCCGTCAAGTGAGACTAATATTATTTGCGTGCAGCTCAGCTTTTGGCTAAAATTATCCAACAAACAAATGCGAGCAATGAGTTATTTTAAGATTTTTGCCATTTGGATTTTTATCATAATTTTTACATGTCGGCCTTAAGCAGCTGGCCTCGAAACTTAAAACAGCTTATATTTTTACATGTGCCACATGATTAAGACACATATATTGCCAGCTGGAGACACTGAAGATACATAACATTCTGTTCTGTACAGTTTATCTGCGGTATTCAAAATTTCAAAACATGACCTGCATTTTTTGTTTCTCAGGATTTAATTTAAAAATAAAATAGAAAAAACCGTGATACTGAGCATCTTAATATGCACTGGTAGATACAGGACTCGGAAACTTATGTAAATTATGAAGCATCATGATCATGACGATATGTATGAATTTCATAGCTATACATGACGCTGCGAGCGCCCACCCACGGAGCTCGGTTGCAAAGCGACACACGCAATGCGCTCTACATCAATTAGAGGCTGCGACAGCGAAGCGCTTCTGTATCCATTAGGGCCCGGACCTGCCAGTTATACATTCAATATTACAGGACTGCCTCACGAACGACAAGACTGTGCAAAAGTGAACAATTAGTTCTTGCTAGTTGAGCGAGCAAACTTCGCATGTAGCGAAGTTCGTAAGTACCTACGACGAAGTCGATGCCTTCTCAAATTACAAGTGTTCCTCTGCCGTCGCTTGACTTTTGAGTGACAGAAAGCGCAATCCGACCCTGACTCTTCTGTCTAAAACAATTATTACTTCCTCTACGTCTTAACTGAGCAATGTGAGCTGCTGCGCCGTCACGACAAGTTCTACGAACAGTAGATTTGTGTGCACGCTTAGAAGCTGACATTACTTCATCGATACTCTTCGAAATTAGACGTTAGCTTGAACCACCTGAATATACAACGGCTGTTGTCCCCTTTATTAAGAACATTGCCCACCATCACGGTGACCCTTTATTATGTCTGGCCACTGAGCCCATAATATTCTAACGAAATTACTTTATAGAAAGAAACACTAAGCCGCCAACGTCTCCGTGTGGGTTAGTGCGAACGGGGACAAATTGATTGTAAGACGAATTGTTGTCTTCTGAAATAATCTTTTATATCTTCTCGAATTTTTTACCGGAGTTACTGTCAATTGTTTTAGATTTGCTCATCGGTTATGAGATGGCGAGTGTTTAATCGTGTGCAATTTATCCAGTCTAAAAACGGATCAAATATTTCGAAGCCAAATCACATATGGTATAGAAAACAATATATTTTATGAATCACGCTTGATTTTTCTGCAATTTAAGCAGTAGGGCAGATACCAGAGATTCTATTGACTACAACATTGTAGTTTGAAATTTAATCCTGTTTTAATACATTGAATGTAGGTAAAATGGTATTAGACATGACAAAGGAAGAATATCAAAGGAAATAAAGGAAAATGATAGTGTTAGCATCGCTTTTGGATTTTTTTTATAGAAAGGTAAGCTGCAAAACTTTCGTATTTTAAGGTTAATATGACAGTTATTCTCGGTCAAAAAATGCAGAGCTGAGAGAAAATTATTTAGTTTTATTTAAAAAATTATCTGATTTATCAGCACTAACAACTGAATAAGATGTATTACCACTGTATTATACATGCAAGCTGTTCTTAATCTATGCAATTCATATACGGATTGAATGTACCATAAATAGTGTTGTCAATGTGTAGTATATAGTACTAGTTAATAGCTGCCTGAAGATATTTCTATATTATTACTTTAAATAATTATGGTATTATGATAAATTGTGACGGACTTAAATATTTATGTTTAATTCCCTAACTTCATTTCTTTGCCAAAAATATTGACTTTTTTCTGTGCCTTATTTCCGGTGACTTTATGAACCCACATTAAACCTGAATTAAACAAGCAAATTTTTGTAAGCTTGTTTCACTGTATTGGAAGTAATTTTGATGGCACGTTACGATTGACTAGGTCCTGAAAAAATATTCACTCAGTAGCTGGTTGGGATATTTTCCCGACGGATAATATTATCTTCATAATCAGGAACAATCCTTCAGTAGCTTCGAAAACATAATTCTTCCTCATTCTTTCAGCCTAACTTCAGAGCGCAATCAGGATTGAAGGCAGAGCTGTAGACAGCCGTAGCTCAGGTTGACGACAACGCTCTGTGATTGTTTGGAAACCTGATCACTTCATCGCAATGCTGCTTATTAACTCTGAAGGTTGCGTGGAGACCCTCTGCAGCTCTCAACAAACGACCTACTCGTGAACACGCTCATTTCCTATGTATGGTGGGGAGATGCACCAAAGATTGTCAAAGCGTTCACTTCATCAAAGTCCAGGTTGCAACAATGGAAAGAGGTGTGGGCAACCCGGAGTCTCATGTCAGGGACAGCCTGCAGGGTCGCACACCGGAAAATCCTCTACGATTTTCCGGTGTGTGACGCATTCGCGCGGAACACAACGTGATACCTACACTGGTATTCATTCATGAACTTGCTTCCACGAACGCTTTTTATGCACGATGATTTAACAATTGATCTGAAAAAATTGTGTTTATCGAGTGAGACAAATAATTGATGACATCAATTTTGTTTGGATATATATATATATATCTATATATATATATATATATATATATATATATATATATATATATATATATATATATATATATATATATATATATATACATATATATATTCAAGGGATTCAGTATTAATTGAACAGGCCTGACGACAATGTCCACTCCACTTCAATGTTACAAATGTGGCAAGATTTATTTCTTGAATAACTGTAGGAATTAATTATTTTACTGCACTACCATATTTATCTTTGAAATGAATACGCCTTTTTTTCGTAGACTACTGTCATTAACAAATCCATGATAGAATATAATTGGTGAGAAAATGAGCCCATACTCATATGTAAGGAAAATGCTTCCTTGTCGTTGAAGAATATAGAAACTTCAGTGAGTTGAGGTTACGTGGCTTACGTGAAGTAGAGGAGGAATGCAAGCGTGGAATGTAACTTGATACACTGCTCTATTTTTTTGGACAGTAGATATTGGCAACTGTATCGAGAATTTGACTTGAAGAAATGCACAAGTTCAAAGATAATTTCATCTCTACTTTGCGATGGAGAGCTGCCAAACAAGCAACTCTTGATGAAACCTTGTTGATTTACACGTGTTGTAGATATCTGAGTGCAATATTATTGTATATTCATAAAGCAAAACATTTAATCTGTTTTGGCTTTAGGCTTCCGATCAAGCATTACTTTTTTAATTTAATTTCAATCATAAAGTTAACGAATGGAAAGAAGAAATTTATTGTAGGGGATACAACACATAGAGGTTTTTTATATTTTTTTAATACGCTAGGGAAACTATCAGCAGTTGAGAAATCAAATTTGAAAGATCTGTTCTAAACAGTCGTATAAAAACAAATGAAAGGGAATAAAGCGATTCACTGCTTCATGTGATCTCGTTCATATTGAGATCGAAAAATTTTCCCGACAATCTGGGTAAACTTTTATAAAAAGTATTTGAACGTTTATATTAAAATTAAACTTTGAATTTAAATTATCATCATCGATTTTTAGTTCTCAACAAGTATCAACATCAAATTATAATTCGGAGACTGAACGAAGGAGGGAAATTAATACAAATTTCAGGAATATTTCTGCTTGGCCGCTTGATTACCTTTACATGCAGGTCGAACAATTCCATACGACTATTAAGCGGCGAAAAAAAACACCAAACTGTGCAACAGATGTCTCATTTCATCCAACTGAAGCTAGTAGCCTGCTCTAATTCATGCAATTTTGTAACGTGCTGTTCCGTAAATGACCATTTTAATGTCCAAATAATACCTCTCGTGCGTCAATGTTGACGCATACAATGTGACCCTGATCTTATTTATTTCTCATAGTACTCTGAAGATTTGCATATGCGTGAGTCTCAAGAATTCTGTTAGCATGAATACTTTATGGGGTGGAATTCGTTTTGTTTTGAGTATACATTTTCGCCATGCCACTCTCGAAATGTCGGTCAGTTAAGGAATTGGAAGATAAGAGACATGCTACTGATTTTGGAACATCGTGGTATGTTTCTCTGATCTAATTTACTTCACTAAGGTAAAAGGTTTATTAGGGTAGGTTCTTATTGCCGGTAGAAAATTTTCAGATGCATTCTTTTGAAAGGGGTAGCCGGAATGAAGTAAATTTTTGAACATTTTCATAAGGTTTAAGTGTACTGTTAAAGACGGAAATCACTGTCAATTCTGTTGCAAATTTAGAATTAGATTTATATTTCAAAATGTTCAATTTTGTTTAACATGACTCACGTCGTGTACCATTCGTACGTTAGTTGCGCTGCCTCAATCGTCAGTCTCATTCAGGTTTCACATCCGGTGCTCAAAAAGTACGAGTGCAGAAATTTGGTTCGTTCAATTAACGATATACTTTTTCAACTTTTACTTTTACTTCTTGCATTATACCGTGTTGTGAACTGGCACCCCAGTTTTTAAAACATTTTCTTTCTGAAGGCATCCTATTAGTTATTATACCACCAACAGTAGTTAAAGCAAACTCATAAATATTTTTAACTAAATTAAATTTATTATCAGGTCTGAATACATGAGTCAATACATGAATATAAGTCACCGAAAAAATCTGTCTCCAGGAAAAATTTATACTAACCAATTGTATCTCATATGAAGTTCTCGATAAGAAACTCCAAGTAGTCACAAATAAATTATTTGGGCTTCAAAGTGTCCTCAGAGCGTTCCACTTATCATGCGCAAGTAAAGCGTGCATTCGATAGATTTAAAAGTGCCAGTTTATAAAGAAGACAAAGTACACCAAGTCTAAAACTGGATAATAGTCAATAATTTTTAAGAATGTTTTTCATCAGCTGACTTAAGCAAGCCAGCAACTTGAGTATAAGAATCGGCAATCGAAGCAATTGGAAAATTGTCTGTAATTTCAGAAGCAAATTATTTCCATGGAGGTGAAAAAATGAAGTTCTTCGTTGGTGCTCGTATCTTTAGGGTGAGGGATAATTTCTACTAAGAAGTTTCTCGTCAGGAGCAACCAAAACGAAGTCTGCTGCAGTTTATTACGTTTGATTACTGCCAAAAATTGTTGAGTGGACGGTACGTTATTGATGGAAAATCAAAATTGTGATTATCATGCAAGAGTTATTGAACGATCTGATGTAACATGGAAAACACAGAAAGATACTTGGGTAAAAAAGAAGCTTGGTGCATTTAAATTAGGCTTGAAAATAGACGCGTATTATAGCGTACAGTTCGTCCGATATTGTGAAACAACGTACATGTTTACTGACTCGAGAGAATTTTATTGAAAAGAGAATTCTAAATCCTTGGCAGGTGGTGCACGGAAGTTGCTGCATAAGAATTTAATTATTCGTCGCATTATGATGCACCATCCATCAGCTCTACCATGACAGATTGCAAGCCTCGAGGTAGGCTACACAATCTATGGCTCAATGGTTCTCGATTCCTGGAATTTTGGCCCTTGAACGCTTTTACTTTTGTTGCAAGTGAAGGACGTGATCGGCTTGAAGGTCTTTCTACCCACAGGAAACTTGCGGCGCTCGTCTTAGAATATCACAGGGTCGGTTTCTGGGGAGCATTGACGTCCTTCCTTCTCCGTCCACCTCACTTCTTCGCTGCCTCCATCGCTGGGTTGTTTGTCTTCTTTACAGAGATGAAGTTGGGAAACTCACTCAAGTTGCTGGTTGTGGTTAAGGTCGCTGCTCGAAGAGTCCACCACGTACACCCTTGATGGATGGCTTCTTCCGTAAGCTTTTTGCCGCAGGATCTCAATTCTCGAACACCGTACGAACGGAGTTTGGTTGCTTGACAAATGGCGGCGCGAAAGAGCGGCTGATTCCAAGAAGCGGTAGCACGGCGCCTCTATCAAAGCGCCAAAGCTTTTGTCCTCGGATAATGAGTTAATTTGGCCGAGTTACGCTCCATTGTCTCATTTGTGGCCAATGACAACGATACTTTTGTTCTCAGTGAAAACTAATAACGAACTTCCTACAAAAGTCGCTTTTTTTGCGAGGGCTGTGGTGGGTTGTGTGCATTGAAGGCTGCTGCGAGGGCACTCCGGTGTGATATTTTGTGCGAGTATTAAAGTCAAAAATTGAAGGAAGTGACATCTCATATTCTTAAAGAATCATTATGCAGGTTTTTCAGATGCACGGCGTAGATGCTTTTAGTAATTTACATAAAATTGATTGACTCGCATGCATGAGCGTTAATCAAAAAGCATGCCGTTTTTGCATGAGATATACGAAAATACGAGATAACAATTCATTTTAAAGTCTCCTCAATATATGGCTTTCTGTCTGTGAGGTGTGGGCTTCGGAGCATTAGTCTGAACCTCACGAGTCCCGCTATGCTGACGGCAAATTGCTGACCCTCACGCAAATGCAGTTCGTGTATTGAGGCAGGGAGTGAAGTTGTGTCTAGTGTGGTGGAATTGAGAGTTCGTCCCTGCGAACGAATTTTCTTAAGATATTTTACCATCTTGATATAACGGGAAAATGCATATGAAACATATTTCTCTGACGATTTAGTAATGCCTTGATTTGAATGCATGAATATGCGTATTCGAACACAATAAATTTAAAAAATATAATATATACTGTATACAGAAGTGTCACTTATTTCAAGGTTACTCTAGAGTTACGTTCTAAATGAAGTATTTATGAGCATACACAAGAATTGAAGGTGATTAAAACTACGCATACGGTCAAGTCAGCAGTAGTGTTCGTAGCTGTATGTCATTGAATTTAAGATGGTTTAGTCTGCTTCATAATATATGACATAGAATTTATGATAGTTTAGTCTGGCTCATGAAACATGGCTTGGAATTTATGATGGTTTAATCAACCTCGTGATACATGGCATAAAATTTATGATGGTTTAGTCGGACTTTTATCAACTCTGTATCACGGTCTCCGAAACATTCACCTCCTGGCAGGTCACAACTCCCTGTTATTGAGTATCTCGGGTCATACATAGTGTTTACCATCTAACCTCAAGTCACGACTAATCCTAAGCAACACTTTCTTAAATTGTGAGTAGAATCAACTTTCCTTAGATACCAAGGAGAAGCCTATCTCGGTGCTTTTTAAATTCTTAGTGGAAACTCGTCTAGTATTTGACTAATTTAGGTACACATTTGTAAAACCGGTAGCCGACTAAAGTGACCGAATTAAATGCAATTTGTCATTTGTCCGTTTATTTGCAAAATCTAAGTAGAATTCTTCGGTCTGAAGAATGACTACGACTAGTTGAATTATTTTCATCAACAATGTTTCACAAAACATTCCAATGAGTGAAGTTGAATGCATGAGAGCAGCATGAAAAAGTCAAGGAAACTGAGTCTGGCCATGTGTCGTGAGACCAGAGCCAGACGTGGCATTTGTTTCCTCCGTCTTTCAAAGTCTCACACCAGTTATAAATCAAAAAACTTGAAGAAGATGCTTAGGAGCTGTAAATGGGAAAGTAAGTTGCTTATGAATGTAGCAATTGTTGTTGAAGCGGTCTGACATTTGCTTCATCAGTCAACATGGACTCGCAAAAACAGTTCACTCGAAAAGTGCACGTCATCCTTCTCCTCATGCTGCGGCCAGACGTTTGCCTCAGCACCGCTAAGTTTTGACTCAAATGTGTCTCACAGAATTTCTAGTGCAGTTGCCACTTAGTACTATGATGGTCATAACTGTCTTAACAGTTTTCAATCAGTATTTCTGATTCTCATGCTCCCCTTATATCAATGTACAACCACGAACGTGCATTGCATAAAAGTCTCGCTTAAGATGAACTTTTGCCAAAGCAATTTTACACATAACACATTTTTCATGTCACGCTTTTAGAACAACATACTTAGGTTAAAGCTCTACTTGTTTGAAACGTCTTTAAGGAAGCATTAAAGCCCACTCTTTTATCCAAATAGAATTTATCTCGGTACCATCCACTGATCGCCCGTACCAGATACGATATGGGAGCCGAAAATAGCACAAAGCTTCTCCCAGCGTAAATGACTAACACTGACCTCCATTCAAGCATCATAGTTCTTTTCTGGTCATAGATTCTATAAATCCTTTTGTGTAGAGCCCAGCTTCTTTAGCTGGTTCACCCCTGCAACGTCATATCACGGTTCACTCTGCCGCCGCTCAAACTTCTTAGCGGGTAAGATCAGGTATAGATTTTACGCTGTTGAAAACCTTCAATATGGTTTTTTGAGCACATATTCACAAGCATAAGGTATCGAAGTCTCTTTTCTATACCGACAGGCATGTCTTCAGCAGGCCAAGGTCGAGTGAACCAGCTTGGAGGTGTGTACATCAACGGACGACCTCTCCCTAACCACATCCGTGTCAAAATTGTCGAGATGGCATCAGCGGGCGTGAGGCCGTGCGTCATCTCGCGACAGCTCAGAGTGTCGCATGGATGCGTCTCGAAAATTCTCAACAGATACCAGGTCAATAATACTATCATGAAGCTATAGGGCTGATACTTGTGTTTCTTAATTGTTTGCACATTAGGTACCAAGTCAATAATGCTATCGTGAAAGTATCGAACTAATGTTTATTATAATACATCAATTGAAGGGTGGACAGCACTAGTGGACTACTTGCATTTTTTCCCGTGGTAAATATAATATATTTTCCACGGGAAAAAATGTAAGTAGTCCACTCCCGTGCTGTCGCTAACACAGCGCTGACAGAGGCGATTACGATCCAGTAGTTTACTATATGAAGGGTGGACAGCACTAGTGGACTACTTGCATTTTTTCCCGTGGGAAAAAATGCAAGTAGTCCACTAGTGCTGTCCACCCTTCAATTATTTCCGTATGAGGTAGCAGGTCAATAATATCGTGAAAGTATAGGGCTAATATTTGTTACATCAATGGTTTCCGTATGAGGTACTATGTCAATAATGTTATGCTGGAAGTATAGAACTGATATCTGTTACCTCAACTGTAACCGCATAAGCTACTAGGCCAAAAATGATATTTTGAAGCTAAGGACGTGGTACTTGTTTCCTCCATTCCTCTTTCATTGGTTACCAGCTCAGGTATACTTTCTTAAAAACTAGGGTCATTACAGAACTTGTTTTTGTTGCATCCGGCATTTTATTACTGCTGAGGATTGTTACATCGTTCGGTTTATACCATTTACTCTTAGAAAAATTTTACTTGTCTAACTCTACGCATTCGTCTAGTACGAGTATATTTCTTCCGGAATACTTTTATAAACCCTCTTTTCAATTTGAAAAATATGAGATTGATTTATTCGCTCTTTTTACGCATACATCATTTTTATTCTTAAGTTGTTGTTCATTGTTTTTTATTTTATCTATTTCAATTCCTTCACTGTCAGTTATTAATAAACATGTATCACCCGGTAAACCCTAATCTTGGAATATTCGTGCTATGTAGATAAAATCTGAAGAAAATAGGCCCACGTAGAAGAATACTTAAATTAAATGCAGTTTTATTTCTGTCATGCAGGAGACGGGTTCCATCAGACCAGGGGTGATCGGAGGCTCCAAACCAAGAATGGCAACACCGGAGATAGAGAAAAAAGTTTCAGAGTACAAAAAAGAAAACCCTGGAGTATTTTCTTGGGAAATTAGAGATAAGTGAGTATTTTCTTCTGCACTATTTGTTTAACTACTGTTCGCAGAGCATTAAAACGTGTTCTGCATCTATGAGGTATGTTATATTCTTCTTTTGTTTTGATGTTGTCGCATGTGCTGCATAATTTAAACGTTTTCTGTTGCTAGGAAAAACACTGAAATGAGCAATATCCATAAACGATTTTTTTACCAGTAGCTTCTTTTTAAATTCCCAAAAGTTGTTTTTCGATTAACGCAAATGTACGTACTGGAGCCTGTTTGTATTTCTAACGTCACTTAACTTGTGTTTTATCTGAGTAATTAAGAACAGTATGTGTTTCCTTTTTCCAAAATTATGTTGAGTTTTCATGATTTTAGTACTTTGACGTTTTACAGTCCCTTATATTAGAAGAAACATAAAACATTCGAACAAAATTATTTCATTCTTGGTTTTAATGGTGATTCATTTCGGTCTACAGCATTTACAGTGCTAAATAATTATTTTCATTTTTACCTCGGTCAACATATTCTACACTTTTGATTGATTAACTCTTCGGCACTTGGAAGTTTTTATAACTATGTTATAGTTAATAGAAGTTAACCTTAGTGTCATACACATAATAATCAGTTAGTTCCACTAATTCTTATCTAGTACATTGTGGTCTCTCTTTCAGCGTTTAATAAAGATAGTCAAAGACAATGGAACACGTGAGACTAGTTTCCTGACTTTCGTCAGGATTCACTATTTAACACTGTAGTAAGCTATACTCAAAAATAAATATTTATAAAAATAAAACACACATTGTCGCTTGCATAGATAACTTTAATTATAACTTAGACGCTCCACAGAGCCTATGTAACTTTGAAACTCAGATATCAAGAGAGAGGTTTAGGCACGCGTTATTTTTGCTCAGCTCTCCCTCTTCATACGTGTGCGTTTGTGCTTGCCTGTACACATATGTGTGCGTGTATGATTGGGTATGCTAGGTCTATAAAAAAAAGTTTAAAGTTCTCTTTTTCCGAGCTTGCCGTCATCTGCCTGATCAGGAGCATCACAACGAGCTCTCTGTGCTCTGCGTTCCGCTTGCTGTGCTAAGCAAACAAAATTAAAGTTTTTACCCTCATGTTTTTGCTCCTGTTCGTGGTAGGTAAATTGGGATCGTTCGTTTGATGCGTATCGAGACGAGTGTGAAGCACCGCCAGTCATTCAAGCGCCTAACGAGATCATTATCCAGCTTATTCTGTTCAAGTTCTCATCGATTAAACATTATTTTGAAGTACAGATGAAATATGAAAAGCACCTATCGACCAAAATCAATTTGTGAGGTGAAATAAAGGTGGGAAAACGAGGGTTGTCGGCGAAGCGTGCGAAGGAACTGTCTATCCATCGTTCCCTCTGCGCCAGAGTAGGGAACTCAACCGATGATGGATCAGGCAGCACCGCCGTGGGTGGTCACATTTGCCATCGCAGCTCATGTACAAATTTTCTCGCTAAACGCGGACGGGAACTGAAGATGACTGTCTTCTCTTGTCCCATGGACTTGAATTGCTGGCTTCGACTGCATTCACTGCATCATCTTGTGTCATCAATATTTTATCAGCCAATTTCAATGAAAATAATCAAAATTCAGAAGAGGAATCATAATACGTATCTAAACTTGAGTGGGTTTAGAGTATCATGTGTGTGCAGCCACTTCAACAGGATGCTGACTCAATTAACTCTCCGATTTCTGCAAACTGAGAAAAAGTATTACCACGGCTCGTATATTCTTCACTAGGAAATTTATGTGCATTTTCAGTTGCATACACACACACAATGTATAAGATCAGCTTAATAAAATAAGTTCACCTGATACTGTACGTTATGATACTCCATTGTAGAACCAGGGTGGTAAATTCTTCAGCCTTTTTGTGCCCTGTGTCCAGCAGTTTATTAACATTATATGTACTTGAGCAAACACAACGTGATCGATGTAATCGTGTTATAAATTACACAAAAAAAGCTGCTTTCGATTTGTTCATTTATGCTGTCGCTAATGGCACAGGGTAGTTGTGAATTGCGCACAAAAATTCGAATATCCTAGAATTCCAGCACATTTTGTATTATAACTCATTTGTACATAGCTTAAAGTTCTAGACCAAAGAGTCATGAAACTCGTTCGATTAGGAGCTACCGAAGGTTGGTGCTGTGAATACTTGCAAGTAAGCGACTTGTTGCTTTCACACTGCCATCCAATGAACACAGGCTACACTCGATCGCTGTGCTTTCTGATGATCTGCGAACTCATCTATTTAAAATTTAGTGATCATGTTACATTGGCGAGAAAAAGCCAATTAATTCAATTTCACCACATCATTTGGAGGAGTAATGAGTAGTGTTCGTAGATGAGAGCAAAACTGTTATATTTATCAGTTTATTTAATCGTTGCCTGTTCTTCCTTTACGTTCACTAGTTCGAAAGAAACAATGAAGATGTATGTAACTTAAATACGTGTGCAATATTTGTATCTATTAATACATATCAATGTATACATATCATATATATAGTCGTTACATAAATATATATACTCTATATTTACATATGAGATATACCTAACTCAACGCTTTGTAAAAAGCGTATCACGACTCCTTGTGCTTTACTACTGTTTTCGAGTAGAAACATGAAAATCTCATCCATGACAAGTATACATAGATACTAAGGTTAATTCCAACTTGTGGTGAAAGTGTGGACGAACTATTAACATTACAACTCCACGAGTCAACATCAGCGCACGAGACTTTGCACTTCCAACACAAAATCCTGTACAATGATTTTAAAAGCTCGTCAACAAGACAGTATTACTGTTCATTTAAATTATGAGTCCTACAGTGCAGTGATCTATGACTATTTATACATTTTGTAGACGGTGAATGTCAAATGCTTCATTCATGCATTTTATTTCATAGCAGATCTGAAATGAGGGAGTTTTGCGTTTTGTAGGACGCTCGATCTCAAATTATTCTCCACTGAACGGGACTGTAGATCACACGTGATGCACGTTGCATTCTACGAGAAAGTTGATCCCCAATTATGCAGCACTTTTCAAATTAGGTGAGGCAGTAGACGTTCATTGATTTACTTCTGTATTCTGCCTAACAGTTAGTCCATAACTCCTTTTAAAATTGTACGCTCATTTTCATCAAAATTTGTTCATGCTACATACATAGTAAGGGAATGTATTTGCATTGGCCTATTAGACAGTGTTGTGCAATTTTCAACAATCGAGAGGCAAAACTCGCTTCTGAGATACACAGCTTCAGAGATCAGCTGCAGCGGCCCACAGAAGCGTCAGCACTTTAAGGTCACGGCCTTTCCGCCTCTCCCGACTACTTCGGTTTAGTTTTTCATCGCTTTAAGTACCGGAAAATTAGCGCTGCGTTAGACCAGGTTTGACGTTACAATGCCACAACCGAGCGGAAAAGAACGTCACGGTCCAAATTTCTTGTGTACGGAGGAAGCACATGGGAAATCATTAAACTGGAGCGCACTGGCGTAGTCGAGGAAAATAAATTTTTCTGAATAGTAATGACAGTTTATGTCTTGAACAGTTTTGCAAAATACTCTTTTTCAAATTGAGCACAATTTGTGATTGTACTCTTTCTGAGTTATGAGCATTCTTCCTGGTAAAATATCACATAACAATAGAGTGCATGCCAGTACTTGCAGATCATGCTGAACCATTGTTTCATTGTCTTGCATTTTTCTGTTATTTAGTAGATTTATTTATAACTTCTTGATGTACTGGTTGCAATTTAACATTGTTAAAGTGAAATAATAGTACCAATGACAATAATATGTACCTAGATGCATTATCTTTGTTGAGTTGTATTAAAATCCTCGAGTACTGAAGGAGCAATGAAGATTACCTGCACTTCCAATACCAGATTAGTTCGCTAACTGCCATGCATGAAACGTGAAAGATAAACTATGGCCCAAAATTTCCCATCGTCACACATTTTGTTGTGGACGCATTAACGGATTCTCATTCGATAAAAACGTAAATCCCGACGATGCTTTTTTGTTTCGTATTCTGCAGGTGCACTCAAGTAGTCACCGTCACAGAAGTCATGTCCCGGAAGTACAATTATCAATGAACTATGCGTTTTTTCGATGTACATCTCATCAGTACCCTACATGCAATAATGACAGTCATCAAGACAGACGGTGTCTGACCGTGAGAGCACAAATCTGAGGGAGTGTCACAAAGAGCCACGAAAAGGCGCAAATTCAGGGGTCCTCAAGCTCGCATCACAAAAACTACTGTTCTCGACAAAGTCGCTCAGTTTTTGGTCTTCGAAGCGCGACCGACTGAGCGTCAGTAAGTCATGCGACGGCGACCAGAGCTCGGCAGTATTTGCTTAGCATTCTCATGATAAAACGGGCGCTGTAGAAGTGCTAGAAGCGGCACAGAGCTGCTTTGTCGTGCTAATTGCCGTGGCGCACCGCCGCCCGTTCGCTCTCGGGAGATGTGCATGGGAAGCAAAGACGAGCTGAGAGCAAAAGTAGGAGCGGAAGAAAGAACAACTGAAGTATAATGGAAAGCTACGAAAATTTGAAAGATGAATAAATAAGGGAATGTGTGATAATATCATCAAAATATCAGGAGGCTTGTGGATTGGGATATGTGTAGAAACGAACAATGAAACTATGAAGATCAATTTCATGAGGGGAGGAAAGGAAGTGTGATATTGAACGCATACTTGCAATAAAGCACAGTTTGAACTTGTGCAAACAGAGAACTAACAAGGGCACAAAGGAATTAATGAGTTGTGGAGAATGAATGAATATCAAGGCCATTAAATTATATATGTATATTAAGTGGGAATAAGATGCATTTTCTGTTGAGAGTGTACACCCTAGATAAAATCATATTCAGAGAACGGGTTCTCACAGAGGTAAGAGTTTTCTAGTGTTCTTGCATTCTCTTACCTTGCTATGAGTTGTTTAGCTTGATAACCCATGCATATAATATGCTAAAACTGCCTTAGATAAATGATATGAACCAGCAGCTATTCTGATTTTGTTCTAGCAGCCCCCAACACTTTTGCGATAGCAGAGCTAAAATAGTAAATTAAATACCGTTGCCTAAAGTTCTGAAGCTAAATACAACATAAAAAGGAAATTCATAGAAACTGGGGCAGAAAGAGTGAAGCGAAAATTAAGAATAAGTTAGTGGACAGAAAAAGAAATGCAAATGTTTTGTTGATAATCCGTAGAGCACCGGCATGAAGAAGCGCATATTTTTCTTATTATAATCATAAACGTTCTGTTACAGAAGTTTTGGGTAAATGAAGTTTATTCCAAAGTAACTGACGTTCAGCTTTTTTATGTTAATATTACCAAGCCAAGTCTTCTCTCTTTCATGTTTTCTCTCTCCCACCTGAAGCAATGAACATTCGATAATGACGTTTTCAAGAATTAATGTTCGTGACCAGGAGTATTGTGTGGCATATGATTAGCCATCTCTACTTGATCCCAGTCTAACTTTGCTCCCAAACGAACAGTAATTTCCCCTATTTTGAAATAATTTATGAAAGATTCTGGACGTAAAACCCAGAATCGCTAATCTTTTACTAACCGAATTCTAGACATCGTAGGACTTACAGGTCGTATTTGGACGGATTCTCAATAGCATCTGTTTAGTGAACTCATCATTTTTGTTTAAGAAAATTTGAAACAAAGATGGTTCTAAATTTCTATCCTTAAAGAAAATAAACGAGAAGTATCCTTTGCCTGGTTATGTGCATGTGGTATCTATTATTTACTAATAAACTTTTTAAAAATAGTGATACGTTTGTAAAGTTCAATGAGCCCTGTTTAAAACTTTCAGTTAAGCTTAATTATGTTAGTAAGTATGCGATTAAAGTCTCTTTTCCGCACCACGCAATCTCTATTTTATCTCCAAGATCATTACTAATAAGATACTATAAGATAAGAAACAACGGGTTAGCAAAATGAGCAATTCACTTACTTGCGCTCTTTAATATTAACGATCTACGGTAGCGAAAAATTGACTAAAAAATTAACTAAAACTTATAAATGTTGCCCACATTGCTGGCGCATGCGTGTCAGTGGAGCCCAAAAAATGAGATGGGCGGCCGAGCATCTACATATTGCAGTGTCAGGTGTGGAGGAGTTAAGCAGAAAACTTCTTGTTTTACAGTTGTGTGAAGCACTGAATCTCAGATTTCTTTCTTCCGGCATCACGCGGGAGCTTTGTGATGTACCCGTACCTTGCTGTTTCTCTGACATACAAATTTCTTTTTAATGCATCTCGTTCATACTGTATGAAACTGTGAATGTGAAACTTACTTGTACTGAGTGTGCTTAGTCTTATTTAGTATATCAAAGTTAGTGTTAATAAAGTTATTAATTTCCTTCTGATAAGATATCATTCCATTAAATCTGCGAGTAACTGTGACTGTAACTCATAAAACACCAAATAACTTTTCATCAGGTAGCTGTTTATGTCTGTGCGTAATTTTCACGTTGAGGTTTAGAGTCAGGAAGATGATTGTCGTTATAGACAGAGATCAAAAACCCAAACTTCTAAATTGTTGCTTGTGTTGGTGAATAATAAATACGAATTGCATAAACAAAGTTTTATTCAGTTGAGTGAACGCTTATTGAAAGTAAATCAAACCAAATAGGAAAGCGGAAACTTGTGAATACTTTTGTCGAAGTAAAGGGAGCCACGAGATAAAACTTTTCTGTAAGATGAGTGGGTCAAAGAAAAACAAATTCCATCAATTACTCTCTCTACATATAGTTAGCGTATTTTTATCGCAAATTTCACAGTCCATTTTCCTATTGTTAGTTGTGCCCAATATAGAATTTTAATTGAGAGTTTTCATTCAGTACGTGTAGCTCATTTTATGCATAGAACTAAATTGTCAGCGTTTAAACTCATCTCGAGTACATTCTTCTGTGCCACAGAATAGATTCCGTGACTAGTGTGTATGTACAGCTGCGTGCATTGTGCGCATAATGGGTTCATCATGGTGCCTCAATGGCCCCTATGCTCAGGTAAACAGCTCATATTTAACTCGGTCTTCATAATGATCTAGTTGACATGACCACGCCGAGACTCTCTTCATGGCGCGCGCGTCTCTCGTTGATGACAAACGACTTTGCTAGATTTGTTAAAGTGTAAAGAGACCATTAAGGCGAGACTCTGAGTGCTTTATGAGGCTCTAATTGCACACCAGTCGATAGTGTGATGTTAGGATTGGTGGCCAACTTGAAGGATGATTTCCGACGTTCGGGATTCGCTGTGGACACTTACACCGCTCGTAAATCCTGTTCCGTGTGCTCGCCAAGTCGGGAGTTGCGCGTTGCAGCGAATTGGCCGACAGCTCTGCGTTGGTGCAAACTCACGTGGGTCCCATCCAAAATGTTGGCGTCTCTAGATCGTCTGTGTTTTATGAGAAAATACGATGTACTTCACTGAAAACGAAACGAGAGTTACTCAACATGCGTGATCCCTCCACCCAATATCAATATTTTTCCTGATCACATTAAGATTGACCACATCTATACATTTGTCTGTGCTGAGCTTCAAATAAAAAACTCCCAGCGGGTTTTCCCAGTTAAAAGCATTTGAATTTTTACTAACGGTTATTTACTCCCCTACTCCGAGATAGTTTTTATGTTGCAGTGCCATTCCTAGTGAAAAAAGTGAAGTGCTTGAAAAATTAAAATTATGCTTTTGATATTATGCACATTATTATGTAGTTTATACAATATACTACAAAATACTTATTATAAATCATAGTATAATACGACCCGTTATATACAATATTATTGATAAATCTAGCATTATATTGTACATATGAAGCCTTGTGGGCTTACATCTTCTGCTGTAGGGATTTACAATCTGCACATTAAACATTATAGGCAGCAAATTTTGAGATATTCAGTAATTTTTTCATAATAATTTTTCCTATCATTTCTACTTGATTTTTTTTATATTGGGCGAGTTTTAATATTGCTCAAGAGGTTAAAATGACTGACTTCATCTTCCCCTGTAAACATCCACGTGATGCTTTCTAACTTCAAGGTATTAGTTTGTTCAAGCATCGCGTAACTAAATTAATTTCTATGATAGGAAGAAAAAGTTAGGGGGTTAAAAGGTTAAAGAAATCCTTATTTTGTAAGAAATCCAATGTTGGAGTAATATTGGAGATCTTATTGCAATAGTTGATGCTTCAATATTGTATATTGTATAAACATAATTTAATCACCAGCTTGGTCGACTGGTGAGCGAATCTGCTTGCGAGCGGAAAGACCCGGGTTCGAATCCCGCTGCCGACATGGTTGACGCGGCTAGAAATACGGCATGGGACTTGGGTAAACAAAACGAATAATTATCGAAGTAATTATCCGACCCAAGAATGGGCCAGAAGGTTCGTTCCGATAGCCTCATTCTATTCTATTCTATTCTATTCTATTCTATTCAAGAGTTTTGAGATAATTTTTATTTTGTTTACTAGCTAAGAATTTGTTACTGAATATGTTTTCCACACAAGGCCTAAGACCATTCACTAACATCAAAATAAAAGTTCTGTGTTCTTTTGCAAAAATGTTTTCAGAAATTGTTGTACTTTACAAACAAAAATGAGAGGTTGCCTGTATATTACACTGTTCATCTAATCTCAGGTTCCCCCAGATCGTTTTGTTGGAAGATAACCGATTCATGATCATTTTGTGTTTGATGCCAGTACTGCAGGCAATGAATATTTTTCCAGTAATGACGAGCGTTGCACATTCTCGCGTAGAGCGCTCACATTCAGGTGTTACGCACAGTTAAAATCTTTGACGAAATGCCATGGGATGAAGACAAAAATTACTGAGCAAATCATTCAGTACCACATGAAAAAGGACAACGTAGCTCCGCAGATAAAATTCTACACCAAAGATGTACATTACGTAAGCCTATCAAGTACAATAATGACTTCGTTTCTTCAATGAAAGCAATTTTTTGTGACTAACCACGCTGGGCTGTAATCCCGAGGAAGCGATCAGCTGTCGCTGTGAGAAATAGCGCTCTTCATAGGGCAGGAAGAGGCCTGGATAATGGCGTGCTTGGCGGCAATGGACGGTCCTTTATTAATTGAAAGCCTTAACCATCACAGCCGCCGCCGCAGCCCACCTAGGATGCAGTGTCAGCAATTTGTGTCGTGCAGCAATAGGTGTCTCATGTTTACTCAGGCACGAGGTGTAAAGCTCAAATTTTGGCGCTGTGCACGGACTTGAGGCTTGTACATATTGTTCTCCGAGGTAAGAAGATAGCACGGAAAATAGACCGCTTCTTCGGGCAGGAAAGGTTTCCTTAATGACATGTTCGGTGGCAAAGGACCGTCCTTTATTAATTGATTGCGCTAACCACCGCCGCCACCGACACTACCCACGAAGACCACCTAGGACAATAAAGCTGCGACGACGTCCGCATGGTCGCAGCTGATGCATTTTCATGACGTTGCATGATCATTTGTCACAGATATTGTAGCAAATTCACAAGTGTTTGAAGCGTTTATTACGTCACGAGCATGGAAATGACAGGAATTACAGTGAGTTTATGGAAAAATAAGTTCTTACTCTCCCTTTCCATGAGCGTTCTTCACAATTTTCTTACAGTCTTCTGTTGATCAGTTCAACAAAGCGTACATAATAATGAGTTGCATGTGATCATTATGCTGGTGACTATCATGCATGTGACCATTATGCATGTGACCATTATGCTGGTGCCTTGTTATCGGTACTTAATTTGTGGTCGGTTTACCAATCTTTCGCACTGCATGCCCAGTAACAATTGAGTCTTGCATTGAAGAGAACATACACCTGTTCAGTTATCGTAAACCGTGCAGCAATGTGTAGAATGTTTCGTTAACTCGACATTTAAATTAGCCTGCGTTTTCAGGGGAAAAGACTTACGCCTGGAAGCAAATCGGATCGACTCTGCTCAGTCTTGAGGCAACTCTTCTCCTATTTAAAACATTATTTTTAAATGAAAGGAATTTAGCTAATTACGTAAAGAACTTTCCACCATTCTATTGATATTCGACTAGGAAACTTCAGTGTTGATGAAAAAGAGCATCGATCTACAAATTTTCATTACCAGTTTCAACTGACCGTTCCTACAGTGCTGAAATAGTGCAACCCATAATCATTTATGTAGTATTTTATTAACTGATATCAGGTTATGACTTAAACATCCGTTATAATATAGCAAATCTTATTTTATTATATATCCAATTTTAAATTCATCACGATATCGAAGGAAAGGGTTGGCGGTGACACACGTACTCTCCTGTAGAAAGCAACTTGTAAAACAATTTCTTTGGATGATATATGTATTAATTTTAGAAATTCTATGTCAGGCAATACAATGTTGAATGGAAGAGTGTGAAGTCTCAGAGCAAACATAAAAAGCAGAACAAATGTAATAGAGAACATCTTAAATTTCAAACGTTTCGAAACATAAAAAAATGATATTACTAGTGCTAAAACATGAGAGGTCAAACTTCAATTTACCGAAGATATAAATACAGGTTATTCTATCTAGAATCTGGAACCTGAGTTTCCTGAGTTTCTTTCATTCCTGAACATAAACCTCTACACACATGTAACGTACACACACAAACATACAGAGCAGCTAAAAATTAACTTTTTTTAGTCTCGTTTAAGGGTTAATTCGAAAAAGAACCCTAAAATTTGCAGGCGAGTTTATTCTTAACGCAACAGTAAGTTGAAAAAATTAGAGTTTTCAATGAATCGTTATAAATTTTTAACGATACTCTCTAATTTCTGACTGAGATGGAGAAGCGTTTCGGCGCGCAGGTCTATGCTATATTTCTGATTTAAATCTAAGTTAAAAACAACAACTTCTAATTTCAAGTTAAAAAGCCGGCTCAAAATTTTTATAAAAACTTTTACAAATTTGTGTAATATTTTTTTATGTTATTCAACTTTATTTTATTATACTTTTTCAATTGAACAGTATTTTTACTCGATATCCAGATTATAAAATTATAATGTGACTATGTATGTACAGTTTATTTATCATTATAATTTGAATTTTGTGTCCTGCTGTGGGAGGCTCACTATACTTTATTGCTTAAAAATAAGTTATTTCATGAAGGCATTTTCCGACACCTGCCTTCTAGTTCTCATTCATTATTGGGTCATATGAGTTACACAGTACAGTTATGTTCATTTTAGGCTATAATGAAGGAAGGTTGTTTATCATCAAAGTTTTACATGCAAAGGGGAGTAATTTCATATGCATATTTTAGATGTTTACCGCTCTCAATTTGTTTGTGTTTGTGGGCACAGACTGATGAAGGAAGGTCTGTGCGACCGCAACAGCGCGCCCTCAGTGTCCGCCATATCGAGGCTGCTGCGAGGCAGAGACGACGAAGAAGACATCGTCAGAAAAAAAGAAGGTGAGTTGAAGTACTGGAATTCCATGTTTGGGTAACTTCTGTTTCAAAAGAATGCTCCATAGTAAATAAAATTCATAAAAGTCATAGTGATCGCTGAGAAGATACTTTTAACACGTTTGTTGCGATTGTCCAGCCGGTGCAAATCTTTACTTTGTACACATAGGCACTAAAAGACTTGGAAAAAATTACAGAACCTAACCTAAGTGACCCACCGGTGGGTTGTATTGCACTCAATGTGTTAAAGCACTAATGTAAACTTATAAAGTTCTAACTTTGAGTTACTGTGGTCAGCAGGGTCTGGTCATCAGAAATCTCACATTTAAGGCCAACTTTTTGTTAATCGATTTGCTACTTTGGCAAAACTTTTCTGATGAACGGAATTACCTTGTACTTTAAGTCTCTAAATCATAGATACATGAGTATTTTGTTTTTGTGTTTTGTAACACATGATCTTTTTTTTGTAACTACTTTAGATGTTACTGTGCTGTTCAGAATGCATTTTTAAAACTACGTCATCACGGACAAATACCAGATGACTAGTTTTCTGAAAGAATGTACGACTCATTATTTCTAGCATTAATTCAAAATTATGATAACTTTCTAGTTACAAGTTTTATCATATCCCATTAAAAAATGTAAAATTGAGGTACAAATTATAACGTGAGTGAGTTGGTATGCGAGAAATAACATGCGTAGGAGTGCGCGAGAACATGACTTGCGCAATCCAGAAGGAGATCAAGGAGCGTGTCGAGACCATTATTAAGCTCTGCTTGCCGTACTTATGTCTTTTGTGCGGCATCTGGGTCTGCGCTCTGAGGCGTGTTTAGGAGGCGTGAAGACACCCTCTGGGGTGCCCCTATACAACCATAGCCATTTCTGCATCCTTCCCACACCCGCGTTGCCGCTTCTCTTTCATGCTTCACACACTCGCTATTGTTCCAAAGAGTAGAAGTTTGCCTCCTTGAAGTCACAGCAAACTATAACAACACTCGGCTAATTTATCCGAGAAACGAGCGGCTTATTCGTAGAAGGGAAGCAACTTTACGGGAAAACGCAGTCTGTGTCCTCGTGAGTTGCGTCTGGCATGTAGGTGATGACTCAATTCTTCACTAAATTTTGCAGCGAAATCTCGGATTTAAATGAACGCACAGAGCACGTCTCTAATTTAAGAGCATGAAATCACAACGAAACAGACTTTCGATCGTGTGTAATTCAATGCTGTGTTCAGAAGTCTGAGACTTAGAAGTTAGCAACAAATTGTCGTTGTTTTGAAGAAAACTTCAGCCAAGCGGACAATAAAATGGTCCTGATTTTCTTTAAAAAAATTGATCATAATTACAGCTCTTTTCTAAAAACTGGTTAGGTATGAGAGCATTAAATTACCTGATGTAAATTGAAATGGATTGAAACACACATACAAATCTCAATCGAACGTTTTCAAATGGGTTTATCACCTGCCAAATTCTAATGAAGAAAAATAAATCTTTAATATTAGTTATCGAGATTTTTTCGATTTTTTCATGATTTATTGTAGCGCAAAGAATGATGAAAAAAATCTGATAAGGCAGGAAAAGAGACTTTCTCACACGATCGTTCACTATCACAAACACTTAGACAAAATGCAAATATAATGGAATTTAATCAAACACCAGGTTGACTTCATTCACATATCTTCAAACTGTTAGAAAACTAGCTCATTAAAGGTGTTAGAATATGTATCGTAAAAAGATAACAAAAAAATTACTTTGTGCTACCAAAACTTAAGTCTTAGTTATTTCATTGGACAAATATCACGCTGTACTGATGTAAATTTCGGTGCCGCACATCACATTCTTTTGTCACTTTTTGTACTGGTATACTGGTGGATCACAGTAGTTTTTATTATGTTATACCTCTTAGGCTCAAAATTAACCCCAAGTTGTTTTACATTATGCCTTGTTCCAGACACATTGTTAAATTAAGATCCTCTTCAAAGCACTACTACATTTTCAACAGACATCAAAATTGAAGGGTGGAAAGCACTAGTGGACTACTTGCATTTTTTCCCACAGGAGAAAATGCAAGTAGCCCACTAGTGCTGTCCACCCTTCATATAGTAAACTACTGGATCGTAATCGCCTCTGTCTGCGCAGTGTTAGCGACAGCACGGGAGTGGACTACTTGCATTTTTTCCCGTGGAAAATATATTATATTTACCATGGGAAAAAATGCAAGTAGTCCACTAGTGCTTTCCACCCTTCAAATGTGCGACGAACACTGCACAGTATACGAAAAAAATTAGCGTTGGGGAAGAAGATAGCCGATCCAGGGATGCAATACAGTTGACAGCATAAGGCCACGGGCCAAATAAATACTTCAGTTGTTTGCTAAGCTCTGTTCCCACCTCCTCATCTGGCACTTAGTTACTAACCCGTTGATAGCCTATGTGGTCAGATAATAACTTACATTAATTGTTCGTAGCATGAACAACATCGAGTGAATAAACTGAACAGCTTGACCCGGATGACCATTAACACATAATAATCCGTGCTTCAATTTCCGTATTTTAGGAAAGGTCGTTGATGGTGAAACATATACTACAAAACGATACTTAACATCCTGTTCAGTGTTTAAATAGGATCTTTAGCTCAAACTTAACGAGTGATTTAAAA
>VCRD01000174.1:389717-436596 GCA_006783055.1 Trinorchestia longiramus
CAATTTCTCAAACATAACTGCTGTAAATGAACTGCAAAAATAAAGAAAAATTGTCTTAGTCATTACAAGGGATTAAAGCTGCTTAATCGCGTCTCCAAGGCCATTGTTGCAATAGATTGTTAAATCGTAGTCCTGACGAGCTTAATTCATTATCATTTTGCCTGACAATAGAATTGATCATGTCATTGGTAATTTGTTAAATGAGTCAAGTCAATTTGACAAGTAAATAGTAATAAGATACGTGAAAAAAATTATCAAGTTACATCAGTGAATATGATCAAGGTATTTTTCTGTGTGACATGCGAGTACTTCGCCTGGAGAGCATCTCGCCTAATTTTATCGACGTTCCTTTCTGGACGCGCGTTGCTCCCTACTTTCCCGTGACGGCATGTACTGCATAAGGGACATTCACCTTCTACTGCAAACCTTAAAAATTCTTGAAAAAGTTGGCTACCCATGACCTATTTTTAGGGACACTGGCGGTGCTTGCATCATGGTTATTTTCAGATGAGCGAAGGGCGTAGAAAAAGTTGAAATTAATAATATACAAGAATGTTGAAGCTCAGAAACGGAATTGTTTTACTATTTAAAAAAAATGCTCGAAAACTGAGCCCCTAATTACATTCAATTGCATGTGGAAAAAAGCATCTCACGCAATTTACTCAAACTGAAAATCTTTCCTGGGTGGGTACTGTGAAATTAATTGTGGTATTACTTAGAATTAAACACGTGTATGATTCGAAATTATTTCCGTGCTCAATTACTTTATATGTTCAGTGTACAACTTTGGCCGTAACCTCGGTTTGCTGTAAAATGGAACATCATTAAGTGCATATAATAATAATAATAACAATTTTAATAATGGATAGCTTACGTACAAATCAGACAGTTAAATAGCGGAAGAAGTACTGGTGAGGCTGCTACACGTGAGGTCTTATGTACAGCGGTCACTTTGCCACGCGACACCTCATGTCACGGTCCACGAGAAGGTCAGGTCTGGCATTTAATGGCGCCGCGAAGCCGTCCCACTATTGTGCCCAGAGGCTCGTGTGGCACGTGTGCCGTGCGACCTTGTGTGCCACAACTGCCGAAACTGGAGCTCTGAATTAACGAGGCCGTTAGATCGTCCGCGGAGGGCTGCTGTGAGACCAGGACCCCCGCCATCTGGGTCTATCGATTAATGAGCTCCAAAGAGTGCGACCGTTAACAGCATATCGTGTTTGTGGCTCAGCTGGAAATTTGAGGGTTAATTTCAGGCTCGGAATACCACAATGGTGTGATATCCTTGCCTCCAATGCTGTATGCAAGTTTTCAAATATTGATTTTAGCGTCAATATTTATTTATATCAATGGAATTGTTTAAAAGCGTTGAGTAAGAATTTCGTATCTTTCTGCTCCCGCTCATAGGAGTTCATACTCATACTGAACTCAACGATTTCATCCAGCAATTCGTTGATTGAGATCATCATATGGATATATCTGTTAATTTTAATAACAAATAGTATCGAAAGAAAAAAAATTTCCTAAACATTTTTACCTTATGTTATTGCTTCATACGTTCGCAAGAATTTGAATGCAAAATAAAATTACTGTAAAATCGTGGTTAATGTTTGTGATGAAGTTATATAATTCATCTAACTACGAGAGTAGAATTGAGGAAAGATCGTATTTTTGCTTCTGAACAATATTTCTTTACGAACTGCATCCCGCTCAACATATTGATGGGCACAATTCATTAGCACATGCACGCATTTTCAATCATATAGTTACATACAAGCATTTAAATGACTGCGGTAGACGATCACACTACATCAGTACACAAGGTTTAAAGACCACACATAGTTTCGGATTCCTCTCTTGACTCACTTCAAATTGCGGCAGAACGTAGAATTTACTGTCAATACTTGATCATACTCCGAGACTATCCTGGATTCTACTCTGCATCTGTTGATCTGCAGCCTACGTCCACCAGCACTGAAGTGTCAACATTGATGAATTCTTGGCCTGAGGTAGGTCAAGCTGAGTGGTGCGTATGAGCGCCAGACAACAAATGTTCATACATTGCTCACAATCGTACTGGTGGTCCGCCCCTGCTGAACAAATGAGCTGTGTCCTGCCTAGCTGCAGGCATCCGCGTCTGCTCTGCCGGTAATTTCACCCCGCTCTGCAGACGACGGTTTCTTCGGCTCATCTTACGTCTCTTACCTCATTTCTTCACTTGGTTCTGACGGCTCTGTTTTAATAATATACACCCACAAATGCTCATTGTTTAGATTTCAGGCGGCGGTTTCTTCAGCTTTTATTATCTTTGCTGGTGCCCACTTCATTTTGGCGAGCACTTGACACTATTAAATGGTACTTCGTTGTGACATTGTCAACAAATTGGTCACAAACTTTTGTATACAGGCTGGGCTCTGTGTCTCTCTTGGGGAAATACGCATTCTTATTCGTGTACAAAATCTCATGCATTTCCCAACGAAAAATCAATTTACCCTTATACTTTTTTTAGATATTCTAACTACACATAATGTAACTGTTACCTCTTCACTAATCAGATTCGTAGTCCCACGTTACTCCACTAGGATCATTGTTGACCATCTGTCGTCTGTGTCCGTGCAACTCCGATGACGCTTTCTAACTTAACTGCTGGGAACATTTTCTTAACAATGCGAACCTTTAGTATTATTTTCGCTATTTCTATTTCTCGTAAGTTCTACTTCAGGATTTAATTTTTATGTCACTCTTCTTCCTTAGCATTTCTTCTTCATTATTGCTCAGGCCTCGGGGCGTTATTTCAATTAGACCCTGAGCTTACCCTTTTTCTCTACTATTAATGTTTTTTCGTCAATCATTTCAATAAAAAACAAACTTTTTTGACCCAATATCATAAGCGTGTTATTTCTGATACTTTGAATTTCTAAATATACATCGTTACGTTTTTCAAACGTCAGTTTTTACACTTGGTACGTATGTGTCCTTATACCGAATGTCGTTCTTTGCAACAACAACATGGTCTCTAATATATTGTAACTTGTAGTGATGAATATACTTGAAATTTTAGGCGAACCTAATTTCTACTCGAATTATTACTTGTCTTGTTCCAGTAATTAAGGGCATCCATGTCTCATGCGAATTATAACCGAGTTATCTCACAAGAATTTCCACAAGAAAAAATGTGTGAAGCGAGGTAAACACCTCACAAACAATTCATGCAAGCGATGGCAGCCGAGACAGGCTTGTATGAATAACGGTAAGAAAAATGAGCCGTGTACGCATCATCCTCATACAGCCATGCCCACCCATGTGCATATATGTATGTCACTCCAGGTAGCGGTAGGTACGTAACAAATTGTGTACTCTGGAGCCACTCCTGCCGCGAAGGGCCAATTAATTTTTGGTTACCACGATACATGGATGACGGCTTTTAGGTCTGGTGGATGAGCCCTAATTCATTTAGGGTAAAGATAATTCGCTTGAGGTAAAAGAGGCGGGTGAGGTGTTAGGGAAGTGCTAACTGTTGAATCAATTGCCTCTAAAGGTAGTTTATGGAACAGTGGGCGGTCCGCAGGCGCAATGAATTATGGCCTAGCGCGGGAAACAAACCGCCTCACAGAAGGGTTAACTCGTCACCGAAACAAGACACGTTCCTCTCGTCAGCTGGACATTATTTATTATCACTCGTACGTATTAGACGTTTAAAGGATTCTCTTTCATATTCTTCCTCTTTCAATCTTCTTTGACTGGATGTTTTTAAGCATACAGGAAGCATAACACTCTTGAATACTAGGCTTTTCTTGTTATGCCAGGCAGGAGAATTTTTTTACTTTAAGTACGCCTCCAAGCACCTAAGTACCATTATTATGTTGTGATACTTATTAACTAGAGTAAAAATATTCTGTGCGCCGTACGAAGTGAATCAAGGGTAAATAATAGAATATATAGTATTTTTGACTGAATAAAAGAGTGTGAATGAAATTAAGAGAGTTAACAGACGAAATTGTGACTAACTCTAAAAATTTTGGTGAAAGTGCGTAACTATACGCATTATTTCTTTATTGATTTTTCAATGTTTATAATCACACGACTCAAATCAGAGCAGTTATTGTAGGCGTTTTACTGATATTGTCATTCCAAAGCGCAGACAAATTTTACTTGAGGTATTAACTGGTCTACACTACATGTTTTGTATGCATCTTACTAACACGTTCCTTTATTATTACTTGTGATAATTTCGGTCTAACACATTGCTTCACCGGACACTGACTGTAGAGCGTCACAGTTAGTGGCTTTTCAATTATGAAAGGCACACTTCAGTGCTCTTCTAACGCCTCTGTGATGACTCGTTCCCAATTATGTACCTCCTTAATAAATAGAATCCACGGAGGCAGTCGGCAGTGTTTCCCACCTGCCGGTTACCGTCCAATCAAGAGACTTCATTTATCTCTTTAGGGACCTTCTGTCCAATTACATGAAAATAAATACTCAACTCAACAATGGGCAGAAAAGTTCTGCTTTACGAGACGTGAACTTATATCCAGTGACCACGCGTGTGATGAAGTATGTATGAAGCCCTTATCATTTTCTCTTATACATTTTTGTTGTCTTGCAATACATAATGTGAAACTAAATAATTAGAGCAAATGTATCGGCCCTGCACACCCTGCAGCTGTTCTCAGCAAAGCATGCTGCGCAGGTCGTCCTAAGTAGTGCTATAGAACATCCTCTTTGGGGCGTCAGAATGTCCCCTGATCTGTGTGTGAACTAAAATATCAATTCCCCATAAATAATTCTGTGAACTTTACACAATGGGGTTCTTTGTACCGGAAATGAAATCTGAAAGTAGTAATTGTTACCGATATCGAGGTAAGTCCATTGTGAAACATCCAATTCATAATATTATGAGAACCCTATCATTATAAAGGAATATTAGCTAAAAATCTAAATGCAATGTTGAAGCTGAGAGCGATAATTCAGAAATATTTTATGTGACTGATATACTGTCATAGTGTCCTGAAAATGCGCTGCTCATTTCAGTATCGATTAAACACTAAATCTATCACTGAATTCTTTTACCCACGAAATAGTAGTTTCAGTGTGGGATAAAGTTTATTCCCTGAAGGCCTATGAGATGTGTCTCTAAAAAGTTGGACTTCTGGAGCGAATGGGATTCCTCAACACATATTGAAAGTTAAAAATATCGTAATATATTGGATAGTTTTGTAAAAGGATTATAACTTTATTATTATGAAAGGCGACAAGTAGGATTCTACCTCAAGAGATATTTGGATATGATTTCTATGAAATTTATTACCCGACTAGTGGAATTCAAGGGCTTGCATTCGGTAGCTACTGATTGTAGCAGATTGTAAAAAACATTTAATTCAAAATTATTTACGAACATCAAAGCTTCTTACGCAAAGAGATGAAAGGAATGAGGTCAGTATCACGATGATTGAGAATGAAATTGTAAAGAATTTAAAACATTGAGGAAAATATCAATTAATAGAACGAAATGAAAATTTTAATTTTAATTTATGATGAACCCACATTAGGAACTAAAGATGAAAGTAAAGACCCTGTTAATTTTCTTTCTTACATTAAAATGAGAAATCACTGTGCAATCATAAAACAATTCATGCTTTCACTTCGAAATACTGAAGAAATATTTAAATTCTCATTATGGTCACTGAGTCTGCTCATTCTTGTCATGATCTGCTCAAATTATTTGAAAATGAATTTTCAACGATATGAACATTTCCCGTGAAACTTTTGTATCAATATTTTTCCAAGCACTTATTCACCTAATTATTTCTTTAATTTGTCCTAAATTACCTTTCTATTATATGATGGTTTGCGTGCAGTCACGCATGTATATGTACACAGACTTAGCACTCGCAGGTCCCCCGTGTTTCTTGAATGTAAAACAGTTTAGATTCCTCTTGTTAAGCTCCCATGTTAAGCATTTGTCTCGATGATGAAAGTAGATGAGGTTGGTGTACACATCAAATTGTATTCCTACAGAATACAGTGGATAAAACCAATCTCAAAATTATGTTTACTCTGTGTTCATTTTTTATAACTAGAGAGAATGAAATCATGTTTGGAATTTGTTCACTCTATAAAAATCTTTATGTGCGATCATTAATTTCAACTTTTGAGCTCAGACAAAAGAAATCCTGATTCTTGTAGACGCTTAAATGAATATTGCTCGATTTTTTTGTCTCTCATTTTACTTCAGTAAAGACAAAAAGTTCTCTATTTGTCAGGGAAACTACAAATAGGTAATTAATGTCTCCAATAATTCATTCCGAAGTGACGGAATACTTCCCTTCCTAATGCAAACCTCATGAACAACTGTCGCAGAGAGTCCGTGTCAGTTTTTAGGGAGCGTGCGTCTTAAGCCGCATCGCGTTTTTCCACCCCAGCCACATAAATCTGACAGCGACATCGAATTTCGTTAAGTGAATGCACGAGTATCATTCCTTCAGCAATGTGTACTCACGCCGTTGCAGCGTCCGATCTCACTTTACGTGCGCTTTTCCCTGAATAAATCACCGAGCAAAGGCTCTTCAAATATGAGGTGTGGCTCGCTAACCACCCAGGGATCGATGATTACAGCCGATGACGTCGAACATAATACCTTGGTTATTATCGGAGCAATAACTGTTAGACTTGAACTGCTAGAAACTCGATCCCTATTGGTCAGGAGAACGGAACGGTCCAAAACGAACGCTACCATTGGACGCTATTTTACTAGCAGTCGATAACAGCTAAGCTGGCTCTCGATTGCAGGTAATGGATGTGTGAGGGGGCTTCAGGAGCAGAAAAATAAAGAAAAGAACACATGAGCATACTTCATGTCTTTTATTGTGAGTGTCTTGCATTGACATGGTTGAATATCTAAAGGAAAATTGAAGAGGCATTACGGTATCGAAAAACATTAAGAGAGTAAATTATTCTCGAATCGCACGAACGTGCTTTAAATTATTTCCGGCCCATCGACTCGAGAAAAGAATAAATTTTATAAGCAATTCTTTGTGGAATAGTTTAGGTAAAGGAAATTAATCCTGTATGCCCATTACTTTACATTGAACTGTTCTATCTCGATAAATTACAAATTATGTCGGGCATTGTGATCATGTGTTACAGTGAAATGTGCATATCTTGAACGGCAGTGAAGGTGGATCTTAGATATATTAAAGGTAAAGTTATTGATGGTATAATAACCCTTCACCTGCTATTTGAATATCTACTGAACATAAGCGCATCAGAATAGAATTTAAGAATAGAATAGAACTGAACAATACAACAGAAACGAGCCATTTGGTTCATATTTGGGTTGCTACCCAAGTCCCATGCCGTCTGAAGTAAAGGCAACAATCATGCACGTACACCTCAATGACTCAAGCCACTTCAGCCCCACGTACTTCCGCCACGCCATTTCGTGTTACGTTTATTGTACTTTCCCCAGTGTTGCTTTTCATCTGTAGTTTCTTGTAGAGAAACATTCACAACTTCAAATAATTTTAAAAATTTATATACGTTTAATTTCTCTAATCCCTTTCCTAATTTATTATCATTGTTACTACACACAAATTTTACATAATAAAATAGGTTGATCATGCTAGTTAAATTATAGTTTTAATATCCGCAGATTTCTTTATCAGCCTGCTAAGATGCTGCTTCTCTCGAAAGCGCGTGTTGAACGATCACGTTTACGTATAAAGATAGGGCCTCAATCGTGTCTATGGAGTAACTTTTCTTCTTAGGGAGCCCTTTAATAGGGTTAATCCAAGGCACAACAAGCTTGAACTGGTTTTGATTTTCCTTTTTCTATTGTTCTTTCCTCTTCAAGAGGATGATGATAAACCTATTTAACTTCTGGTTTACGGATCCTTGATTTGTTTTTTTTGTTCTTAGGAAATGCTTCTCATTCAATCAAGCCGCTGCATATTTTTCAGGTATATTTAAAGTAAACCAAAGCAATACACCGGGTGCCAATACGCAGTTTTCATCATATATTTTCTAACCTCACGTATTAATTTCATATGAACTTTATCAAACCTCGACCGAATACTAAAATTCACGAAATACATCTTACTGTAAATGAAATTTCTATCATCCATCTAGTAAATTTAATTTCTGCAAGTCAACGATATAAAATAGTGTGAATATCGAGCTTAGAGTAATATGAATTTTTAGAATGGCGAATTTTCATATGCAAACCACACTGTGCCTTACTTGATATTTTCTTTACAAGCTAAAGTCATAGGCTGAAGTTTAATAAAGTTTATGAACGAAGGAAATTGTTACAGGTATTGTTACACGATGGAAGTTGAATGATATTTGCCTATGAAGTCCACTGTACATATTTTTCGCTCGATTTCCAGCCCAAGTGAGGCATGTAACACGAGCAGGGCTCACATCCTAAGATTACAGGGTAAGAAAACGAGCCTTGGGGTACCACAAAAGGCGCCCGTGCCTCTGTAAAGGTGCTCGCACGTCCATAAAGGCGTTCATCCGGCCATAAAGGCTGTCTATCAGTCTTAGCAGACCTGGGTTGCAAGGGGCGAGGGTACGTAGAGCTACGCGTGACGTAAGGCCGTCCGGTAACCTTTAATTACGCGGACAGCGAAAGATGGCCAGTCCGTCCCCCACACCCAACTCACATCATTGATCCGAAAAATTCTTCGACGTAATTCGCTCTCCAACTTGGACGAATTTGTTTCCGTTCCGGCATATGCTGTTCATGAGTAATACAAGAAATCTGTTATATCCAAAACCTACTTTTTGATATGTATATTAACTAGCCCATACATTGATATTTAATGTGTAACTAATACTCGTACACTCGAAAACTGCAAATGCATACATTCAGGCAACCAGCAATATTGCATGCTGTAAGAGTAACTTATGAATACATTAATAATGGGAAAATGGTCTAACATTGTTGGTGTCATGTTGTGATAGGTCAATGTTTTCGTTTGAAGAATACGTAAAAGATCCATTCGAGACGACTTGGATTTGGTCCTGACACAAAATGATGGGATTCCAAAAACTTCCGTTGTTTTTTAAATAAACTCTCAACCTTTGGAAATACAGCATCTAACAAATTCTTTGTCTATGCCTTGGGATAGGGCAGCTCTGTGCATGGTATTTTTCATATTTTTCTTTTGCAAAAAATACTTTAAAGAACGTGTCATTAAAAATATCATACCATTCACAAATTTTCCCTTCTAACGTTAGGTGAAATTATTGAAAAGTTTTCCAAGAATATTTCTGATTAAACATATTTTATTTAGTTATTTGAACATTGATCTTTTCATTATTTATAACGTTTTTTATATCTCATTTTTCTAGTTATAATAATTCTTCAGCCCTTATCAAAATCTGTTCAAATTCAGGACACTCTTGGTTAGCAAGTCCTATGAAAAAAATTAGTAACATTCATAATTCAAAATACGTTAATTCGTACGGACACATCTAGAATACTTAAAAATTCCATCTGCTATTCGATGGCAAGTCATGGTAAATTCCCAAAACTAAATCAAGAATTGCTTAGGTCTTTTGTATCATGCTAACATTCGCAAATTTATTATCTGTGTTATCAATATTGCGATCTTTAAGAAACTATTACCTTGTTGCCAAGGATGCGTCATATAAGCGGTAATTTCATTGGTAACGAGTAACTTACAGGTTGAAATTTTACTCAACTCTTCAATTTTTCTTTTTTGGTTTCGAATTTCATTTGCATGTCTTTGAGTGACAGGAAGCACTCGATTTAACTCACTACGCCTGGCAGCGAGCCACGAGAGGCAGATATCTATCAAATGCATAGTTCATTATGGGACTCTTCTCTGTGACAATCAGGTCAAACCCTTGAAGCTCAGCTCCTCAAATTTTACAGCGCATTAATGTCGACCATTAATTTAGAATCTGAAGCCGACATGGCGCGAAATGACTCTGCATTTCAGCTGAAATTAGAGAACAGGTCACCATGATAGTTCAGCTTCGTTAACTAATGATTACGATATCATGAAAAGTACTCCAACATGTACGATTGAAACGCTTCCTCAATACCTCTCACATCCGTGTAATAGTATAATAATGCAGTTGTATAATTAAGCCAGACAATTGGAAAGGCTAATTGAGCAAGCGCGTACATTCCAATTTGGCACTCTAAAATTTTTAAAACTATTGTCTGTTCTGAAGACAAAGTAATAAACAACTTTGTTTCACCGGCACTCATGTACTTAGTTCTAAAGGTAAAAGAACACGAACTGTAAATATTTGAGCTTTGCAGTTGGAAGACAAGCTCAGTAGAAAGCACATGTGTAGGTATGTTATTTCTCAAGTGTTAATCGATACAGAGTTCTTTTGAGATCATGGAAGTCAACATTGAGGTAGCAGTAAATAAATAGATAAGTTATTTACTGAAATTTCTCAACATTTCAAGTGGCGTATGAACATTTAAGAATCACATATTATAACGTTGAGATTGAAAACCTACAAACTTGAAAACTACACACAAATAACTAATGAGTTCAGGAAAATTATTAGAAGCAACATAAATAATTCATGAATTCCAATTAACTACCACCTCCCATGCGGCCAGAGATGCAAAACATTATATTGTATCTCTATTGTATTTTTGCTCAAGCAGATTGTTTCTCTATAGTGTTTCTATACTCTTATATCGCATATTGATGTTATAAATGTACAGTGTATCTCTAGTAGTAGTTAATTGACTCACGTCAGGAGGAGCGTCTATTGCCCTCATGTATCAGGCGGCAGCTCTCTGCGCGTATACGACTGATCGCATCGAAACCTCATTTCCGAACGATTGCTCACCCAAAGTCATTTGCTTCCTGTAATGGAGAATCAATGCCTCCTGTCTCATGTGGCAGCGATCCTCCTTACACTCCATTTGAATGCCAAGTCAGCTAGTCTCGGGTTGTCAGCCTTCAGAGTCTGTGGAATCCGCAACTGAATTTTGAACGTCTATACTTGCTGTATTTTTTTTAAATAGTGACTTTGAGATTTCCATGGGCTATGGCAATGGTATGGTGGTAGCACCCAAGTTGGAATATGATATCCTACTGTATTTTATATTAGGCTGTATTTAGATTATCATTTTTTCAGGTCGAGGATATAGAACAGGGGATATATTCTTACTTTTCAGAAGTTTGATCTTCTATCTAAATTCACTCCTAATTGTTGTCCAGTTGGATTTTTTAAAATCCCCGCAATAAATTTGAACGAATTAACTTTAAAAATTAATAAAAACGTAACTTTGTTGGGTTAGTCAGACAATTCTATAATAGGAAATCACTCTTCACTGAGTCAAAGATAAATGTTTACCCGCTCGTTGTATAGTGCTAATACAATTATACTTGAGTAAAATTTTGCATCAAAAGTTTGTAAAAAATTTAAAGTTGAAGGTTTTTGCTATCCCTCTGCTATAGCCTTTCAACGTTCAGCTCATACTGTCCCCATTGATTTGACATCAATAATCATGATACTCAACGATTTCACCCTCATGATTATAAAATAAATATCTACGTGTAAAATCATTATCAAGAATTCTTTTCAACAAAAGATGATAAAAAAATGCATTTTTTTTACCGTCACAGGTGTTAAATCACAGTCAAGTACTCCTTCGTCGGGTGGTCCTAAGAGCCTTTCAAGCGACGGTGACGATGGTAGTGGGTACGACGATGACGACGGAGACGAAGAACAGAGTGACTCTCAGGGCAACAGAAAACAGCGCAGAAGTCGCACCACCTTCACCGCCTACCAGCTCGACGAACTCGAGAAGGCATTCGAGCGAACGCAGTATCCTGATATTTACACCAGGGAGGAGCTCGCTGCCAGGACCAGTCTCTCTGAAGCCCGGATACAGGTACGTCATTTAGAATAGAAACATAGGAAATGATGCATTTTCCAATTTTCGCAGCCCAGACTCAGTAACTTTGATGTGGATATGGTTTTCGACGATTTTCACGGCCTAATATTGCATTAAAAGCGACGGCAACCTCTCCAGATGTTTCTGGGGAATGATGAATGTGGTTGACTATTGTCGTTTAAATTAAATTATAAGAAGCTCCAACTAAGGACTTTGATGCCACGTTTCGAGGAAAGTGATATATCAGATATGAATAAGGAACCTAAGATTTGGGTCACCATTACCTCAATGTTCATTTAGGGCATGTAAACTCCATTGTTGAAAGGTTAAAATCAAGCGAATCCCCAAATCCGTTTTATTTTTCCATTTTTACAAATAAAATAAACTAACCTTTATGTTTAAAATCATTGAGGATACACAAGGTAAGTTCTTAGTTAATTATGATACTCAATAATATGATGACAGAACAGGAACAGAAATTTAATGCAACTTACTTTTGATTTTTTTAACTCGTTTGAGACCAAACTACATACTCTATTAGAAATAAATTTTAATCGAAATATGAAATAATTGTTGCTTGTAAAGCTCATCTTAATTTCGTTTGAGACTTAATTTCGTTTGAGATCAGTCAAATTTTACGTTTCTATTAACGTTAATTTACGTTTCCACATGTTATAAAAACTGAACGAGAGTCGGACAACAAAGTTATACTTATGTTGTATCAGTTTCACGACCTGAACAATACGTGATTTTGAAGCTGAATAGTTCTGGTACAACACTTCACCTGAGCTGCATGTACTTCCTTAATGGCGTTTTAATGGAATCATCGATGCTGGTCCAACAATCGGGCTAATGCACCGAATCAATGCCGGAAAATAAATATACATGGCTGCAAAAATAGTCAGTCATGACTGAGGCTGCAATTAGGCGATGAGAACGTACAAAACTTCCATTCAATCATGCTCATGTTGGTCAATTTAGACCTCAGAACGTAAGTTGCCAGAGTCACTTTTCTAGAAATGCTGCGATAATTCAATTTACAAATGAAAATGGACTGCCGAATAAAAGTGAGCTACAGGGCATCTAAAATGCGCACAATTTGGAAATTTCTTTAGCCCTGCAAGAATTTAGGATATCAGGAGGAAAATGTCGATTAACTCTCATGTCTTGGCAATAAACAATTACCTCATTCAATAACGGAGCAGTACGCTCCACACCAAGTACAAAAATCGGTTCGGAGAAATAAACACCAGAATTATCATCAAGTTAGGAAAAGTTAAGTACAGTGTGAACTACAGAAATGATGGTACTATAATAGTTTCATTCACTTGAAAATAAACCCCGATCGCTTCCTGAATTTATTATTCGAGGGTAAAAGAAACTCCCAATAATGAATATTAATGGATCACATGAAAAGACTGGTGTTTAAAAACCTTTGAAAATATCGGTTGATTTTGTTTCTTCAAATTCAACTTTTCTCGCTCGAATACTAATTTCCAAAATTCAAATCCATTGATAAAAGTGATTCATTAACCGACGAGTAACTTAGTCTCTTGTAGCTAGGAAAAAAGTGCACATTTTCAAATTTCATTTTCTTTTCTCATGGTTCACCAGAAATTGAGACTTTGATGTACAGAAACAGGGTGTAATAAAAGAATAAGTTTTCTTCATCCTGAGATCCCGACACAAATATTATTTTTAAAGTGCTTTCGAATTTTATATCACGTATCTTTTCCTGAATAGTTAATTCCAACAATGGAACAAGTTGTAAAAACGAAAATTCTTCATCTATGAGTAGAAATTTTTAATTTATATATAGTACTTGTCAAAGTTCACATCCACTGTCAAAGGTAACATTCAGATCACTTCTCATGAATACGCTGATTCTGGATAATTTGATACGTATTTATATTTTATTTTGAGAATTATTGCGTAATTTTTATTTTGAAGAAATTAGTTCAATGTTGAGTTATTGATGCATTTTTCCCACGCTGTGCATTTAGCTGCAAAATTCTTTTTGCAAAGGAAAAATGTGGGATTGAAGTTGAAAAGAGACTATTTTTCTTGAAATAATACGAGTAATGCCATCTTAATCACGATGTTAACTATGATAGTCAATGTAACTACGATAACGACTCTGGATATTATATTTTTGAAACAATTACATTATCCGTATTTTTTTATTGACGCTGGCTTAATATTAAAGTAATTCTAGTATCAGAACTGCACTGAAAAAGGCAAGTTGTGCATTGTCTACTTAAAACTTGCATTGGAGCAACAAATAGAAAAGTTGACCTTTTTTCTTCCCATAATACCCCTTCTTTTTCTTGACAATGGATACACTGTTAAATTTTAAGATTTCAACAACAACAATTTACCCTTAAATTCATCTGCCATCGCCCGCCAGGTCTGGTTCAGTAACAGAAGAGCGAGGTTAAGGAAACAAATGTCATCGAGTGCTCCAGCGATGCCATCTATGTCCGCTATGGGCAGCATGGGCATGAGTGGCATGAGTGGCATGGGACTGTCTATGGGCTACGGACATTCCCCATCTCCATACATGTTTGCTGCTCAGGGATTTGGGGATCCAACTGCAGCTTTTCCTCCCCAGTCTGCGGGTGAGTCTTTTACCTTTGAGAAGTACATGCAGACACTCAACAGGTAATGCATCAGTTTTTTCAAATACTAATGGAAAATTGTTCATTTTTAAATATGATTATCGTTCAACTCTTGACAAGCCAAGTTGACCGTAAGAATTTCTGTGATATTTTTCAGTAAATAATTTATATTTTGCACAAAAGACGTTCATTGAGTTCTGTTTATTCCATTCTTCAATTACAAGAATTACAGTGTACCAATTTAATCGGAATTCTAATTTAAATAAGAAAAAACTTTCACGTACATGTGTTATTGAAGTGTCGATGCAGAACAACTTGATTAGTAAAGTAGTCTTTTCGTTGCAATACTGTCTCTGATACCTTTAATTAAACAACATTTTCTTTTACAGCCTCGAAAGAATGTCGATACAATCGTGCAAATGTGTTCAGTGATATCGACAATCATTGTTTCGGTAGAACAAACTTTTAATTATTCACTTTCACTTCCTTCTCACAACTCGTTTACATTTCTAGGCTGGTTATTTAGTCACGTGCTAGCGCTACTTACAATTTCTTTCATACATTATGTTTGTTAATTATGTACATCCTTTATATATAAAATTGATTATAACTTCTTATATAACTTACTTCTAGCTTACTCGCAAAGGAAAACCATGATCCCCAAATTTCAGTCACGAGGAACATATGACACATGATTCCAATCTGAATTTCAGAAAATATATTCCTTGCAATTTAAATTTTGAAGAATTTAGTGCTTTTTATAGAAAAATAACTGGAATAGACTAGAAATCAAAAAAATACTCTCTCATAAATTGATGACGGTGTTTACTAGTAGAAACATAGAATAATTTGAATTATATCGTTTCTAATTCTTATTTCAACAACAACGTTAAACAATTTGAACAAAAATAAGTCAAGATTTGAAAAAGGTTCTTCAACTTTGGTTTAGAGAGTTGCGTGTCCCTGTACGGTGGAGGGGGGACAGCGACCCACCAAGCAGCTGTAGCTGCAGCTGCAGGGGGTGATGTGACGAGGTCCAACATGGCGGCGGCTGCTGCTGCAGCTGCTGCATATCCTTCCCTCACAGCTCACAACTCTCAGTTTCTTGCTTCTCAGGTGAGGATTTCCCTCTTCTTAGTTACCCTGTTACACTCAGGTGAGGTTACCCTCAACTCTGTTTTATTAATTGAATTGTTTCATTACTTCATGTCTGTACGAAGCATTGAACTGCATGAAATTAAACAGGGTGTGTCCTAAATTTTTACTGTTTTGCCGGTACGATCGGAGTGCCATTGGTTACTTTATAATTTTAATCATACATGCATTCTACGTTCCCTTTTAACGTAGTTGAATTTAGCTTTACTCATATAATACATCAGGAAAGAATTGTAGTATAAAGAAAATGGGTAGAAAAATTTAAAGGAATAAATAAATTTATTAAATGCATTTTCCGACTTTTTACGATGATGGTTTGATGAAGCGTGGCTTATGTAACCCTAGAAATAAATACTTTCTTTCAAATAACAAATATTTAACGGTAATTTTAAAGTGCATAATTCATTACCATGTTGCGCATTTTTTGAGTTAAAAACTCGTCACCCAAAGATGTTTAAGCTCCTACTAAGTTTATTTTAATAAATTATGTTCAAGTTAGACTCTTCCACTTTCATTTTCGAAACAACTTCTACACATTTTTCATCCCTAACTGCAAGTTCTTGGACAATTCGTTTTTCATCGATATTGAAAGTTTTTTCCTGCATAATTTTTCTCGTGATTCGTATACAGAATACTTGGGAAGTCAGCGTGTACTTTACTTATCACATTTTATTAGAGACTATATTATTTCGAAAGATATGCGGCCCACTGTCAAAAGATCCGTTTCGAGCGGGAGCATATCAAAAAGGATCACTTGAAATATTATGTGATTGTCTTCCATATTTACCTCTTGTGTTCTTTATTAAAACATGTATGATAGTAAATATTTAAGTATACAGTGTTTCCTGATTGTCCTGTAATAGCTATGAGGCAACTTGTTTCTCTGGTGAGCAACAATAAAAATAGAAATTATGTCCCAACATAAATGGGGCTGAAAGAACGAGTCTCGCTGAACCGAAGACAATTTTGGTTTTGCTGCATTGTGTATTTTTCGTGAATTTAGTCATGAAATACTGTGAGAGTTGGTGAGTTGGGTACTTAGTCCTCTGAGTTAGATATCCCATAGTCTGCAACCCTTATGACTTGAAATAAAATAAGCAGCGTAGGCTTCTATTTAGAAAGTCGCAAACACTCGTTAAACACTCGTTATTCGTTAATCTTGTTCATAAGTTATAAGTTACTTATGGTAGGAAAGTTAAATACGATGTAGGCAATTAAATCTTGTTATATTCTCTTTGTCGAAAATATGATATTTGCAGAAAACGCACTACAAATGGACACGCTTTTGTTTAACTCAGGGTTTCGAAAATAGTGGCTTCTGAGTTGCAAGAAAGCTGCACGATTGAGCAGCAAAACAGCGGCGTGTTTTCTAAAACCTGATCCATAAAGGGGAAGGGCTTCATTAAGGGTTGCTACACTTGCGTACTATTTAGCACAATCCCTCTAAGTTTAACCATAACACAAAGTCCATTAGGTAAATGTTTGGGTTAAATCGAAGCAGTGTGTTCTTATTCCAATAATCACTGAAATAATCTTTGCACAATTTTTGCCTCGAAATAACATGAGAGTTGGATTACCATCTTGCCAAAATAAGAAGTGGAATCTGTATTGTTCTCTGATTCAGAGCAACACTATCTTCTAAAAATATATATTGTAAACGGTAGATATTCACCTTCACTTATGAATCCCTCATTGAGGAGGGCCAGTTAGGACTCGATTGCGTGAAAATTTATTTAGTTTCAAAAATTTTGGAACTGATGAAAGGTTTTCAACGATTATTTTATGGTTATCATGAAAAATTAATAAAATAAAATCATTTCACTATAGCATTACAAGTATTTTTCTAAGGGTGAGTGAGAATTGGCAATAAGTTTAGCTATTTCAAAGCTTAACGCAGACTGTTTTCAATCCCGTTAGATTTAGCTTATAAATTCTCCTGGGATTTCAAAATCATTACTAGTGTGTTTCAATTACTGTCAGGGTAGCACTCGAATTCTGCACACTGATTGAAATAACACACTTTAATTCCAATTCTAAGCTCAATTTCCAATCTCTCGAATTCTTCGGCCAAGATCCATTTGTATCACCATACGCACAGCTCGCTCGACATTTGTGCACTATCGGGAATTCCTTACTTTATTTCACGCACATGTTCAAATGATTTGCTTGAATTGGGATTTCTTGCTTCAAATGAAGGCAAATAGACTTTTTTGTATGAGCTGGATTAGTTGATTTGATGCAGTCGTTCTATCCCTCGGAATTATGAACAAATGTACGACTGTGTGATGCCCTCAGAAGCCTGCTTCATATTTTTGGACTCAGCCATGAAACTGTTTAGACTTGGAATATTGGTCTATATAGTGATTAAGCACGTGCACACTTCTGCAAATTGCCAATATGAACCTAAGAAGCTTAGCTCGATTGCACGAGATCGCTGCGACATGAGCGTCGTCTCACTACCTAGGGTACTAATATTGTAAATTGATGTTGATACTTTAAAAAAACAGACCATTTTGAGAATGTTTTCAGTATCGTGTTCCTTAAATTCAATGGAATTGTGCATTACTTTGAGCATCCATTGATTTCGTGTGTATATATCTGACTTGTGTACATCGCGTCATTTAATTTTTGTAAATGAGGAATGATGGAAGCTTGATTTGCACGAAGTTTAACTTTAATAACAGATAATAAACGTGTATATAATGATAATAAAAAGTCTAATCACATTATTATTGCTATCGTTGTTACTAATAATAATAATAGTATTATTCTTACTTTGTTCATTATCTTAAGATTACAGTTTAAAATATACATGTAACACAGTAAGTAACGTTAATATTTAAATTAAAATCTACCTCTGGTGAGTGAATGAAGAGTTTAAAATACTTGCAAACAACTCCAATCATATGAAGAGAAAAATGCAATTGCCATAAATTCTTATTCATCAGACGAAAGTTTTACTTACTGAAAGAATACACTCAGATATTTCCTCCTTGACTTATTTGAATGTGTATCGACTGCATGGTTATAATTTTTGTCCATAGTTCCGAGACATATTTGACACATTGATGCAAAATTTCATTATTTCACGATTATCTTGAATGTTCCATCTTCTTATTCAAATCTACTTTATCATTCACATAGATTTAAAAAATTTAAATTCCCCCAATCAGAGTGCAGGGACCCATCTGAGCAACAGCGGTCAGGGGGCTGGAGTTGGAGGTTCATGGGGACCACCACCTCCCATCAGGGAAGCCTCTGACCGCCGTGTGTCATCCAGCGTCCCTTCCTGCGCTGGAATGTCAGCTGACCTGCGCTGTAGCTCAGCTGCTGCTGACCTCAGAGGTGTCAGCGCAGCGGCGTCAGCGGCGCCGTCAGCAGCGGCAGCGGCAGCAGTGGCGGCGCTGACGACCTCCTCCTCATTCAATGCAAGCCTCCCTCACACGCGCTCCTCCATGCAGCACTTCGCCTCCCATCCTATGTATCCCTTCTATTACGGCCAGTAGCCTCGTCTCCGGCTCAGTCTTGATTTAGTGTCGCTACAAAACGGGAATTATTAACATGAAATTTCGCCTGCATAATGTAGACTGCGACTGGAATGTGGCTACACGTCTTGCCCTTAGGATTTCCTCTCGTATTATTTTAAGCCACCCGCTCATAAGATTCATTGTTCAATTATCATAGAGCAAAATCCTTCATTACTGTTTACATCATTCTCAAAGAACCAAGATCTTTTGAATTTTTACATAAATATGTATATACACGAACATATACATTATCTATGAGGTGTAGGACATAACCGTAAATAGTACAGGGGTATATACCTACTTTTCTTGTGTACATTCGTACTTTGGCCAGTAGCCTATTTGATACTAGACAGGAAACTCTTACGCAAGTCGCAAATCCAACTTCTTTGTATCAATGTCGACCTGCTCGAGCATTTCCACTCTTCTTCGACAGTAACTCGAAATATCGAATTTTCCCTAATCAGCCAGGCACAACCGTGTGATAAGCCACTGATGGTTAGCTACGGTTAACAAAAACTCTTATTAGAATCTTAATACACTATCTCCTTATGATATACTAAAATTATTCTCTTACTATTCATTATCCTGTAAACTTTGTACATAAGCGTCACGCGATTTCACACATGGTGTTCCAAGTCATTCAGTGGTTTCATCAAGAAATTAACCACAGACCAAAACAATTTATTGTCAAATAGTTTTGCCTCTGTAAGACAATCTAATTTTAATTTTATTACCAAAGACTTAATTTCCCCGCTTCTATTTTCAGAAGGATTTTTACATTCACGAACCTCAACCAGTGGCGTTGTGTTTTCTGGAAGATATTCGCAACAACACAGAACCTATGATGCTTAACCAATTCAAATTTAATGTCATTCTAATTTTCCTTTTCCCCCGATATGTATCAATATGAAACAGTGTATTTAATGTAAATAAAGTCTAAAATTTTGGAACGTTCAATTTAAGCGCAAGCTCATTGAGCTTATAAATAACACACGAGAAAATCAATACGCTCCTGATATTCACTGAAAAGATGAACCTCCTCCGTTAGCGTGCTCTAAATAAATTACAGAATTTTGACCTGTATTTAGGAACAGTAACTTTAGAATCTGACACCAGGAAAGCACTTTATATGCAGTTATTGTGCTGCACCTCTACGTTGAGCGCAAATCCAAATAGAAAGTTCACTTCTACACCTCAACGGGCGTCGCTAAGTCAAGTAGTTTCTATCAATTACTTCATTATAGCATAGCCGTACGAGTAAATGCCTCTTGTAATGTAATGTAAACTGCAAGAAATCATCATTAGCTTTTTCATAACCTAAATCGAGATTTAAGATAGAAGCTCGCATTTATGTATGATTCTTTTACACGGCAGTGCTATTCTTCGTCAAAATACACACGTAAACACAAACACAGACGTTCATGTTAATTGGTCCATGAATCATTTCAGCATAAACGCATAAAACGTTGTTCTATGGATAAGCATTCACTTCAGAACCTTACACAGAACTGTTAACCATATTTCAAGCGGTAATTACTCTAAAATATGATACTATACAGACAATTTTATTTACACGAAGTAAACTGCTTTATGAGCTGTTAATCGGGTAAACTTCACTTCAACTCATGCTGGATGATATGTGTACCAGTTTGTTTTAAAATCAAGACTTACAGAACGTCATATACAACTTCCGACAGCGAGTAAGTCCTTTTCTGAACGTGAAAAACTTCTTATTTTACTTCATTTTAGCTAGAGCGAAAATTGAAGATAGCAAGGCTCATATCAACTTGAAATTAATTAATGCCCTGTAAAGCGTAATAACGGAAACAATAAAATTTTACTTTTTTGTATGAAATGTTTAACTACAAATGTAATCAAGACGAAAATTAGTAACAAAAAGTCTGCGTAGAAATTTTACATCATCGACACACTATTCATAGGTTATGCTCATTTTCATGCAACCAATAATAATGCTCAATATTAATCTACACAAGTTTGACTCGGCCATATCAATGGCATAGGCATTCTGACGTGCACAAAATGATTCAAACTTTGCTGACTGTATCATTTTTTGAATATGTGACAGGAACATTGAGAATAATTCTTAAACAATTTGCAAAAATGAATACGCTGATTAAGTGCAGATGTTTACCTAACTTTCGGTCTCAAAGTCTTATCTATGGACAACAATTTGACTGAGCACTTCTGTAAATACTGGGTGAAGTATACTATTATGCACTCCACAGTTCATACTGAATGAAGCAGAAAACATGATGCAGTTCTATACATAAATACGAGCATAAGCTGCAGGGCAGTCCACTGTTTGTGGTTAAGTTTTATAAATCACTTGATGGACAATTGATTTAATTTAGCATGCTTAAAATTACTCAGTAAATTCACCTGCTTTCGGAGGAAGCGTTGTCATACAGTGTGTGTACATAGCATGTATATATGAATGCAGTCATCTTTCATAGCTTAGTGTAACTTACTTTCTTCGAAATTACTGCTCGTAATTATTTAATGCCGAATTTATTGTTATTAGTATTGTGTAATAGCACTTTTAAAATTCTGCTAGTTAGCAGTATTCTTGAAATGCTGTTAAATTTTGTATCTGTGAGAAATATTTGAAAAACTTCATCATATGCATAAATGAATGTTACAGCTAATTGCATTGCCTGTTTTTCTAAATATATGTGTGTCTTATAAGTTGATGGCATTTATTATAATGTGAACAGAAAACTGTTGTTTCCTGCTAACCTTCCCTCCCAATACGTCGTGGCATTAAACTAAATTTTAGATGACGTCTGAGCAAATTACTTCAATCTCCTGGTTTTATTTACGTTTTTCGCTACTATGCTCTACCATCAGCCACTTGTGTGTTAGTAGTGTACTAAACAGCAACAAGTTAAACACTTCGTTCTGCGTGAAATGTTCCTAGCCCTCAAGGCAAGGGAGAGTCATGCAGGAGACGCAAGAGGCATAAGTCATGAGTAAAGCACAGAGTGCTGTATTTAAAACTCGTGTATGAAGTTCTCATCAACACAATGGAACTATAAAATCAGTATTTGATTGGTCAATTAATGTCTGGTAATGTAGGACATAGTCTAGGCACTTTTTTGAACATAATTTTATTACGTTCATTGCGCTTTCTGACAATACATGACGCAGAAAAATGATGAACATGTTCTTCCTATCAGATTTGCAGCATACGTAGTTTACTTTAAACTCCACGCTCATCTTTGCTGTATTTAGATATAAACCAATTTTTGCATTTGTCTCCCTCCTACTTTATTTTTCGACAGTGTTTTTTTCTTGTTGCTCTTATTCATGTCCGTATACGCGTACATAAACAAAATTATGGACAGGGAAGTCCAACAGACATCTTTCATTGTTACAACGCCCCGACAAAGATACATGAAATAGTTCAAAACTCAAACTTACAATTCATTGTCCCACAGGTTTTACCAAGATATTAAGTCCATCGTTACCACACAATTTCAAGATTAGGCAGAAAAACTCACAGGAATTTAAAGACTTCAGCAATACGAACAATTTGTTTGACAACGTCGCTTCAGCTCAAGATCGGCCTAGTGTTTTGCAGCAGAGCTGTGCTGTGGCTGAACACAGTTCGATGGTCCGCGACAACGGATGCGGCAGTCGGCAGCAATTTGTTGTAAACGTCACTGAACGCTGTACCTGCGCAGGTGGTTCCTGCACGGCAGCTGTGAATCGTAGGCGTATTTTTAACAGCTGTTAAACACGTACAACAATCACTAGTCGTAGAAACACTCTATCCAAATTAAATTACTTCTCTTATCACTCAGCAGGTAATAAATTATTGCCAAGTACCTGTTCATTAACTTGGAATAGTTCTTGTGTTAGAATCAAGCAAGATAATGAATGTTCCCCAGTACTTTAAACTCCAAAATTCCTTTTCAATGAAGACCCCAAGTCAGATTCAAACACTTCATCTCTAAGAAATAAAAACACGCATGATCAGCAGAATTACAAGAATTACTAATGTAATGTTACTAATTCAAGCGAGTACTGCTCCATGTGCACTCGAGTTTTCAATGTCGTGTGTGGAATACGTGCTCATATTAATGGTAAAAATTAGCAGGACAATTCAAGCGAAGGATGTGTTTTAGCTTTTCAAAATATTTTAAGAGAAGCTCTGTAAAATTTAATCCACTTTATAGTATGTCCATAAAGTTGCAAGATTTAGCATGTTGTGCATAAGAGGAAATTAACTAGAAATTTTATACTATATAGTACACCAACTAAGAATTTACAGTAAAAGAAACTTAAATTTTAATAAATATTATCTTGTGGTCAAAGCAGTTGCGGAGACAAATAATATCAGTGTTGTATATTACAAAATATGATCGGTAGTCAGTAAGGAAGGAAAGAAAGTCACAGATGAAATCAGATTCCCATCTTCCATCAAATCAAATTCCATTCCATGAACACTTGCAAAAATAATTTTCTTGTTACCCTGAGGAGATGTGCAATGAAATCGTTTTCTCGAGTTAAAGATTACGATGCTTTTGAAATGCTGATCGCTCATATGACATAAAAATTTCAATTTCTATAAAAATTTATGAGCTTAGGGATTTTTTTTGAGGAATCTATGTTTGCTTTGTGGTACGTCATGTGCATATCTTTTTTAGAGAATACTGTAAATAACTGAGCACCAAACATAGTTAAGTTTTCAAAAGTAATTAAAGTATATTACGAGCATTTTTTTCATTAGCCTATTCATACACGAGCTCTGAAACATGGTTAGTCTGACATGATCTTAACGAAGCGTAAAAACCACCAGAGTAGAGAGCAATTCAGTGAGTATGTTATTCGCCAGGCGCCTGTATGTCCATTTTGTTTAAAGAGTAGGGAAGCGTACTCATAACTAAAGACAAAAGTTAAGGCTCTAAGGAAACAAAACTTCCGCCGGAGTTCTGGAAGCCCGATCATTTATCATTTCCGTTAGTGTTTCATAAATTTTATGATCTACTAAAACTAATAAGTCAGATGGGATATTAGAACAATTAAGGTGTGTCATGGGCACAAGTTTGAATGTCACACTGAGACTCAGCCGATTATGTGAACCATTAGGAGAACAATGATGTGTCATTAGGACACTTCGATAAAACCGATCCAAGACTTATATTTCAATAGCAATCATCTTCCATCGGCGGTAATAGATTGTAGTTTCTGCAACTCGCGGAATTTTTCCTCATGTATTTTTAGATTTACCTACATATCAAGAACAAGCAACTGTCCAACAGTTCAGTCAGTGACTGTAAATAATATGCTTACGTTCTTTAACAATAATATGATAATAATTAAGCTACTTGTTTTGTCATAAGAAATCAAAAAATCGATGACTATATCTGTTATGCAGATTTATTGACGTAGTTTAGCGTATCGTTTTGAAAATAGTATCAGTTAGAAAAAAATCATTTATTGTGGTTTGTTTGTGTAAACTTTATGAACTAATTCAATTTAGTCGAATAGCTGGATATTCAATATCAAATTTAAATTAATTTTCAAGCCTTTTTTGCTGTTTCAACTTTAATTTAAACGAAAAGCTAAATTTCTGGAATAATTCTCTTCAGAAATAATTTTTATTTTCATCTAAACAGAAGCCAAAACTCACAATAATATAGGTAAAAAAAGATTTTCCAGACCAACTCGGCAGTAGAACTTTCGCTTCAACTCGTCCCTACTCGCGTTTTGCGGCTGCATGTCTACGAAGCTGCTTAATCTGGTCAATATTGTCATTAATTCAAGGATCAGCCTCACGATGGACTGAACCTAATCGTAACGGGAACTCCGCTTGTTTGAGCACGATTTGGTCGCATAAATTGCGTCCATCCGTACACCGGTTTCCAAGAGGAGGGCCCCGATGTTAGCTCCAAGAGACGGAATGTTCTTTTCATCAAAACGTGTTATCAGCCACAAAAGTTAAGTAATCCATTAGGAGAAAAACTCAATAAGCTAAAGCAATGGTATCTCTTACTACAACATTGATATTCTTTCAGAAGCAATCGTAACTATTGGTATTATAGTCCAACAGCATAGATCGTAAAAGTTATTTAACGGCATTGGGTATGCTTTAAAGGACCAGGTATGCTTTAAAAAGGATTACTGAGCATTGTGTGAGAAATATATAAATCCTTTGTCATTTTTAATAGAATTAAAAATGGGATTAAATCTAAAAAAAAGAATTATTTCAAAAAATTAAACTCTTACTGGAGCGTATTTGTACGTTCATCATTATAATGTGTTGAACATCGCGCCGCGATTGTGTAGTTACGCTTTCTTTTCATCAAAATAATGTCAAAAATGAATGTATGCGAGGTCTCGACAGCCCGCAAGTCACTAATTGAAGCCTTGAGAACTTCTACATCGCAGTACAACTTTGTACTTTAAATACGTTGTTATAAGCAATAATTAAGGGCTGAATCATAAAAAGAAAAATTAGAGAAATTTTTAGAAGCTAACCTGAAATATTTTTCAGGCTATTATTTTTGATACATTTTTCACTTTTCAAAAAAATTTAAAATCTCAGTAGTAATATGAAATAGTTGACCTTTTTTACCTATAAAATGAATATAAAACCAAATTTGCCTACTATTGAAAGATCAAAAGTAATATCCGTTAAAAATCTCAATCACATATTACGTATACATAGACTCGTGGAATATTCACTCCTCCCACGAAATCGTCGGACCAATATTCACAGTTCTTCCTTGCAAACTCACAATAAACTTCAGGTTTGTTAATTGCCTGCGTTGAAATTATTAAATTAATCTTACTTTAATGAGATTGATCAGAGTCAATTTTATCCACGTGCATGTATTAAATTGTTCGGGATAGCAGTGTTTGAAATGTTATAACCGTACCATTGAAACATGCTATGCGGACAACGAGGAGTTGGAAAAACTTTAGGGAATATCCAACTTTGTAACAGATAGCTAAAAACATTAAATTTCAGTCCCTCTTTCTATGATTTCATATTGACAATAAATCATCACTTCCAGGATGAATAACTGATTTTTCTCTTCAAATTCAATATTCTTTGCATTGTTTTGGCAAAATAAAATGCTTTCCGGAGCGATACTTTGTCCCATTCAGTTTTTTTCCAATTTTGGTTCAAGACCAAAACCACATGCATAAGACTCTGACCTGCTGAAATTCCTCGTTCCTGCTGATAATGATGTCTTGACCCTTTAAGATCTTCTTGACTGCATTATTAGGCATTAGCTTCCACGCAAGTAACGCTGTAATATTTCGGTTAATTTTTCTCGGAGCTTGCGCAATAAAATTTACTCTGAAAGTGTGAGGTGCGTCAAGGCCAAGCTCCTGACTCGAAACTTGACCAAAATTAAAGTAATCTTGATCGCTTAGATGAACGTACTGATTACCAGTGATTATTTGAACACATCAAGTAATTTCTAGAACAAGTTGTTCATTTAAGAAAACTGCTTAAAAATACAAATACTAGCCAGTCTAGTTAAAAACAAAGCCTGATAAACAAAAGTTTTCATATGATTTCAATTTTCATTCATGATTGACAGAATTCGATGATAATTCGATAGCAGAGTTAAACTGCAGAAACTGCAGATTAAGTGAAGTTCTGATCGAAGATTTTCATAGGCGTTGCTGCCCTGAGGAGAATTACAGGTACTCAGGTTCGGCTTATGCACGGCACATAAGTTTCATACATTAAGAGGATTATCTAGTGTGAAAACGCCGTCTTCATCAAGCGGCGAAATTCAGGTTGCCTATTATCTAGCTACACACGTAGAGGCGAACAGAGGTATATTATATAGACAGTAAAATTTTCTGACTGTTCATTAATTGTTAGTGCGACGGCTGGTAAGAAGATTTATGAATACTCTCCACAGTGTGAATATTATTCAGGAAATGAATCGATGTACTCGGTATATTCAACGTAAGTGAAAAGGCTCCATATTTAACGAACTGTAAAACTTCAGTAACTCAAAAATGACAGTGAATTTGAATAAAGACTTGTACTTGGAGCGACAAATCATCTTCTCAGATCAGGAAGAGCACTAAGAAAAATATGTAAATAACGAAACACAAGAACAGGCGTTGAATTAAAGCAAAAGTCTTTTATTGATTAAAAAATTCTGAGAGAGCGGAAACTCCTTGACACCTACTTAGAAAATTCGCAATTTGAAGTTGGTAAAAGAAACGAACCGGATGATTGCTTCTATAACGATACAGCAATTTCAGGTTCGTGAATGATGTGCACTCAACGAACGAAATGAGACAGCAGAAAAATTAAGCTGGTCTCTGATATTGAAATTGCTTGCGCCCAGAATATACATACTATAGACTTGTTTGCTCCTCTCGATAAATAAATGAAACTATATGCGTTTATTATTAAGGATTAAATCACCATTGTAAAAAGTGTTCGTCGAATCAATCAAGATCATATCAAATTGTGATATTTATTGCATGCAAGCAGACTGGATTTACATAGGTTATTTATTTCTTTATCAGCCATTATTAGACTTTTTATTCATCTTATACAAATTATTTCCACTCCCTTATGAAGTTACTCTCCAATGCATAATTAATTGATCAATTTGTACTCTGAAACTTTTAACGCCTGATTCTTAATTTGTTGGTTCAACAAAATAGTACTTTCACTTTTAGTATTTTTTGTTAACAGTACCTTCTATATATCCCACTCTCACGGTGCGTAGTCGCTTTTTTCAGGCATTATATCGTACGCGTTGTAGAATACGCTTCACGGCTCTGTGTGTGAAAGTATAGGTCACTTGTGGGATCTCGTAGAAACGTAAACCTCCGTACAACGTCTGCTTCATCGACACACGTTCAAATAATAAAAAGAAATTCTATCATTACTTATGTAGTGAGTGCTCAATGAATTATACAGAACATGCTTTGAAATTAAATGCCTGTTCGTTGGGGGCTTAATTCAGATCGGATGAATTAAAAACATCTAGAGATGAAGTTACCAAATTCAGTAAATATTCCAAATGATGGAATGACTATAATTAAGAAAATTGTTCTAGGAAATTAATTTTTGGAAATTTTTCAGCCCTTCCTCCCTACCAGCATAAGGGAGGCTATCGTTGAAGGAATATTATAACAAATGATCCCCTTGTTTGTGTTGGGTCTTTACCACTCTACATTCACTCGTCATCATAACGTTGAATAAACGAGAAGCAGATTTTGAGAGGTGTTTTCATACAAATATTTCATAGTTACACTTCTAAAATAATATCACTTTTATAACCCTCTAATTCTCATGGCACGGTAGAAATGATGTTCAGAGAACAAAAATCAACCTAAATCAACCTACCTATACATAAAACTCTACAATTTAGTCATACAGTTTTGACAAGAATCCATACGTGGTGGTAAGTGGTGATACATTAGATAAAAATGATATTGGGTTTCTTCAAACGGAACACACCTTGATTAGAACACACTCTATATCCCACAAAGGCTCGCTCCAATTTCAAATTTATTCCTTGTGTTTTGCGCCAAAGTAAGGTTTAATTAGAGCACTTCCTCTAATGGGAAATTGTGTCCTCGAAGTGATTTTTGAAACTAAAAGAAGTTAATGAGGCACTGCTTAACAGCTCATTACCTGCACTAAGTAGCAGCTAGACTGCAAGACCTTGGGCCGCTCACATCAAGTAGTCTTCTCTTCATAATATACACGTTTAGTTTTGTCTGTCGCTCAAAAAGAAGGTAAAGTGAACAGTGGAGTTGCACTCATGAAATAAGTGTGTGACTATGCCATTATTGTGAAATGTGTTATTATAATTTGGTTGGAGGAAACACAATCACAATACGTTACGGAAGCCGTTACGGGTCATTACAAATTTAGTGTTCAATGTATTCAATGCACGTGTCATACTTCAATGATGTAAAACTATTGGTAAAGTCCTTAAGAAGAAGTAATTCAGGTAAAATTTAAATGCAATGCAGTGACATTAAACATATATTTTCTACTGTGCATGATAAGCAATTAACGAGAAACTCAACAGTGGAGGCTAAATTATTTGTTCTATTTTAGCGTTGAAACATTTGTTCTCCCATTAAATGGTATCCTTCCCTTATAGAGTCATCAAGACGAGTGGTCTGGTGATCATACGCTCGTACTTCTGTGATTGTGGGCGCCAGCCTTCCTTGTGACAGTGATGACAGACGGCTCAGGTGAAGGTGTTGACGGACCACCTCAAATAATAGTAGACAAAACCAAAGGATGTCCTTGATGCTGGCATTGTCACGGTTTGATGACAGCTTAAGTACAACAAAAATAACAGGTGTCAATCCATGTCCAGCCGCAATTGCCGCTTGGATCTAGCTGAAGGCGCTGGCTGCATGAAAGCGTTCCGTTTGAAAGTATTGCAAAATAAGGATTTGAACAATGAAGATGCCGTTTCAGTCCATTTTTTCACTATTTACAGGACATTGATTGACCGGATTAGAAATCTTAGTTTATATAGAAGAGATAGGAGAAAATTTCTGCACGCAACTCGCATAAACTTCTCTACGGAATGAAAGTAGCAAAGTTATAGTGTATACGTGAATTTTGTTTGTGTATACCTGTTCCTTTATATTTTAGATCATAATTTTTATGATATTAAAGTAAATTTTTTGGGCTTGTGCTCTTATCTGTACTTTAACAGAATTTTAATCAGTTATAAGGCTGAAGGTCAAGTAGATTTACCAGGTATGTTATTTATAAGACATATCTTACTTTTAAACGTGTTTTAGTCATATATTTTTTTCAATTTCAGTTTCCTCATTCATTAAGTGAAACTGTTTATGAATTAAATAAGATATTCAGACTCATGCTTACATTTTACATGCTCACAATCAGATAAATTGAACGTACTCGTAGGTTACGTTACTGACTAATATCCCTAGATCAGACGTCTATGTATCGTATATGATAATTATGTACGTTAAATCCACAACTGAGGCCATCCAAATAACTAGTATCATTTCTATTGGCAATCTCAGATCACATTTGTTGATTGTATCCGCCGAACTAAAATTCAGGCTTTCCTCTATGCAGTTTGTGCCTTATGAATTATGACTCCGGCTGATGACTACTAATTGATTACGAAAAGAAACTGTTCTAATCTTAGTATCTTATTTTCGCACTCTCTACTATAATTGGTGAGTGAATCAGTGATTTGCCTACCAATGAAGCATCTTGTTGTCCAATGCTTACACATTTAAGTGCTTCGTGAGAGAAACAAAGTTTTGACTTTTCTTTCACGCGTGAGAAAAACGCATTTAGTAACAGTTATGCAGTGTCTTAGATTATGATGGATTTTTGACCTAAATTGGACAGTTCTTAAGCTTACTATAACAATAGTTCTTTTACTCGGTTAGTTACAAAATAATAATAAAAAATGGCGTGCAGAAATGTTTACGTTACAAGAACGATGGTCTAGGCCTGCGATGTGACGTTATGTATAGTGCATCGATATAACGGTGTTTCATGGGCCATATATCCCGTATACAATTAAACAGATTTTACGGAAACGATGTTGTGCTAATCACATATACATAAAATTCTGAGTTACCCGTGTGCCACATGCAGCCAATGAAAAAGCATATTGCACTTCCAAAGATAAAACATTACTAAGAAGTGATATAGGTTGACAATTTCCTTTGGTCGATATCGCACAATCATTCTAAAAAGTGTGGTAAATTTGATAAGAAGGAATTCCTTGTTTTCTTTTCATAACTTAAGGAGCTGTACTTCTTATTTAGTATCGAATGTTCTCGTACATTATTAAGCCTATCTACGATCAAGTAAAAATACTCTTTAATTTGATTAAATTTGTATACGCCACACGACCAGCTTGTTGCAAGGCATTTGATTCCGGAGTTTCATGAGCACGTATGAAAAAACGTACATTCGTTATGTTGTTAACTCAATAAAGCGCACACCCGCATGAAACACAAGTTTCAAAAACGTATTAGACTAATTTACAACTACTCTCCATCATTATTGAATGTCAAGTGAAGGGTAAAAATGCATGTACGAGGGCCTCTTGAATGAAACATATACATTGGCCAAATTTAAAAATAATATGCGTTGTGCATGAAACAACTTCTCTTTCGAATAATCCAACGGAACAGGATGGATTTATCCACCATTTTCTGCTTATATGACACGGATGGTCAAGGAGCGCGGATCCATAACTGCACAGGCAGCGAGTCCAGGTCCAGCTTTTAGGAGACGCAAATTACAGGGCTACGCGGTGCAGCATGATGGACTGCCGCAACGCTTAGACCAGCCTGTACGTTCGCTACTAAACCTCCAAGTAAAACGTAAAGCTTCCTTTTTGCGCTAAGTAAACGCATCGATATCTGAAAAACAAATAAATGAAAGTGTGCTTTTCCTGGAACTGAATAGCATGTTGTAATTTCTTTTCTCCGATATGGCCTGAAATTTATCGATGATACGCAGCATCGACACGTCACATTTATTGACAACTTATAGGTTTAAGAGAACGATACTGCACTGTGTGTACACTAAGTATTCGTCCCAGACTTCGATAAACTCATTTAATGTTTTTACTATAGACCTGTTTTGTAGCAGATATTAATTTGCTGGCAGAGCCTGAGCATAACACTTCAGGAGACACTGAACTTACGAGAATATTTCAGTGATTGAATATTTTAAAAGCTCATTTAGTCAAGGAATACTTTTCGGTGCTTCGAGTTTTATTTTGCGTCAATTATTTCATGGTGATAGTCTCAAGAAGTGACCTTGGTTTTACAAAGAAACTTCATTTTTTAGTGAATTTCCCTCTTTATTTCGTAGAATGACAAACGAGTGTGGGAAAAGTTATTCCAACTGTTCATGTTATTGTTTTGAAATTCAGAACTGTACAATTCAATTGAAACTAAAATCGTACAATTACGCAGAAACAAATCATATATATATATATATATATATATATATATATATATATATATATATATATATATATATATATATATATATTTCGAAATATATTTATTTTATATATATTTTTATAACTCGAAAAAAAATCAGGCTTTTGGAGTTGTCCTTGTCCAACGCACCGAGGGAAGCGGTCGGAACCGCGAGGGACAGCAATCGAGGATTTAATACACCGGGAATTTCAGTACGGAAGTAATTTGAACTTAAATCGCCGGAACTGAAATTGAAGAACAATAACTGATAAAAGGTTGTGGCATGATCTATACCAGAGTTTACAATATTATTGAAACGTTTCACGTAGGTTGGTAGTTATCTTTTACATTAATTTTATGGCTAAATTCTAGCGACATCTTAACAAATCATATTACAGTTGAAATATGCTTAGCTAGTCCGTTACTGCTGGTTTTTGTCTGAATTCATCAGACAAAAACCAGCAGTAACGGACTAGCAAAGCATATTTCAACTGTAATATGATTTGTTAAGATGTCGCTAGAATTTAACCATAAAATTAATGTAAAAGATAACTACCAACCTACGTGAAACGTTGTTTCAATAATATTGTAAACTCTAGTATAGATCATGCCACAACCTATTATCAGTTATAGTTTTTCAATTTCAGTTACGGCGATTTAAGTTCAAATTCCTTCCGTACTAAAATTCCTGGTTTATTAAATCCTGGATTGCTATCCCTCGCGGTTCCGACCTCTTCCCTCGGAGCGTTGGACAAGGACAACTCCAAAAGCCTGATTTTTTTCGAGGTCATTCAAGGCGTCAGCTCTATTAAGTGATCCTCAGTTGACTCCAAGACCCGAGAGACCCTTATCAATGGCAGCCCCATTCTGTGGATGCCCAAAGGAATAATAATAGGCGAGGGCCTAGGGCCATTGGATGAGTACAGCTTGTTTTTTTAATGGGAAGCAATGAAACACGGCTGTTTATTGGTGGCCGTCACGCGTGTTAAAGGAGATGCTGGGCCGCTATTGGTTCTCGTCACGCCTGTTAAAGCAGCGCAGTGAAAGCGCCGCCGGCCTAGCACCGCCTCTGTAAGTCTCCCTTACATCTGGCGCCATTATGCCTTGCTTGCTACAGTGACACTAACCTGCGGTTCCAACACTGATTTATAGAACATATTGTTTGCACAGTATTTGTGCACCGCAAACAAAGAGCTTGTCGTCGGCATGTGCAGGCGTAGGATACAGGGAGCGCTCCTTCTTTATTGCTTTATTGAGGCGCGTTTTGGGCATTGACACCATCCACAATTGTGTGTCTATTAAGAGAACATTGGTGAAGCAGTGTGAATAAGCCATGAGAATACAACTCTACGCTGTCGTATTATACGCTATAAAACATCAATTTTCATGCTCGCAGAAAATGAATGATACATCCAGCCTAAACTTCCTGATACCACCACCCGTAAAACTGAAAAATATATTTTATTTCATAGATTCTTCATTTCATCACTTCAAAACCGTGGAATTTCAACGGGTACTATCTAGACCATCTTATCGGTAGATAAGATACAGAATTGAAGTTCTGTATATACTAATGAAAAATGTTCTTTTGAAAAACAGTAATTTGTCGTAAATCTTTAAAAAATTTGTCTCTATAACAATTTTAAATTAATTAAATCTAATTAAACTTATAACGCAATTATGGATCGAAAAATCTCCAATTTTATCAATTTTAAACCGTGCAATTTCTACGGCAACTATTTATTACTTTATTATAAATCGACTATGCTGTCACCTCTCTAGTTGAACACATTTCAATGAGTTAAAAGCTTTCTGATGTGCGAAGGGGCATGTTACAAATTGGTCAGGCGACTAATATTACTATTCGACAATATCGCACGCTGAAAGTGTGATACGGAGGCACGGAGATATATGCGTATTATCATATAGGACATTATTATACGCATCATAAATGTTTGTACTAACTAAGAAGCTTCAACAACCAAAACATAAAGTTTTCTGTTTTTGAAGAGAAGTAATACAACTAAAATCAGTAATCATGCAGAATTTTGTTCTGCGAAAGGTTAGCTGAATTGGCATCAAATTATGATGTGTTAGTACTTTTTGCGGCAAAAAATATTCTAGGAGAAACCTTTCATCTCTACCAATATCTCAAAAAATTATTTTTAAAACCTCGGTTTAATCGCTTTAGTTTATCATTATTAGACATAAATCATTCTTTGGATGCAATGAAAGTGATAAGGCTGTTAATCTTTATTATTAGTTTTTTATTAGAAGCATTGTTTACTTTTGAAAACATTGCTGAGATTTTAAAAACTTCGCTGAGAAAATGTTAACATGTCACCTGCCCTAATACTTGCCCCACCTTTATTAATGTGCAGCAGCATAGTATCCGGAGTTATTGTTATGTAAATGGCTTGAAATAAGAGTCTTGGGACGTAAGGGTATCTGCTTGTATTAAGCGATGAAATACTCAAATTTGTGCAGTTTGCTCACATGCCAAAGTTTACTTGGACTCAGAGGGAACGTTGTTTTGAAATTACATCTGTCCACCTTGCTGACTCTGCCTCAGTCAATTTGAACGACCCTACTACACAAACGAGCAAAATTGCTGAAGATTGGCAAATACTATTATTTTAACTTAATTCAAATGACAATATATGTAAAATCTAATTATATTTAAAATTGACTGCATGAGTAGAACAGGGTTTCATCAAAAAAAGAGACCGATCGATCGACTACCATGAAACACTTATAAATTCAGAGTGGCACTTAACGCAAAAGTGGTTAGTAGATCATTATTTAATTTGTCCAACGAGGTATCATTTTATTTGTTTAATAGAAGTATTCATTTTGAACGTCAGTTGCATTTCACTCTCGCAAATATGTTAACTTCGTCCGTTGGACGAGCGATGGCCGTAATGTGAGAGGTTACCTCAGTGGTGTTAGGTGGGTAGCACAGGGCGATGTCAGGACTATCTCGATAATATTTAACTTCGCTGGCGTTTCGTCAATATTTTCAGAAAGCTTTGAATCCTCATCCAAAAACTTGTGTCAACATCATCATCATCATGAATTAGTTTTCCACTTGGGGTCTTTTACTACAGAGTTGGAAACCGGATAACTTACTTGCAGAGACATTTCGAATGAAGGTAGACGAAAAAGTGAGCATAGTTTTATAATTCAAAAACGTTACGTTTTTTTCAGCACTCTAACAACAGCGTGAGTCGCGCTATACCTTAATAACTTATGCTGTACACACTTTTTTAAGACACAGCGTTTGGTAATTCTTGGTGAAAATTACAATTTTCTGAAAGAATGCATTCTATCATATTTCTAAAGTAGTTTTGTATGTTATCTATCTTTTAAATGAAATTTCCCATAATTTGTCACGTGTTTTTTAAAAAGTCGAAACTGACTTTTGCTGGTTGACTTTCAAGTTACCTACAAAAGATTTTCTTTATACCAGCATTTTTTAACCGGGAACCCACGAGCGAACGCCGAAAACCTGTGAATACTTGACTTATTGAAGGGCAGGGGACCACAAGTGTTTAGCGGCTAGGAAGCCAAGGGCCATGAAAGGTTATGAAACGTTGCTTTAAACTGTAAAAGGGCTGGTAATTATTTTAAATCCCAATAAGCACGGAGCACTATTGCTTAGTCCCAGTTTTCAGATTCAATGGACATCGGGGTGTAAGGGGAAAAATAATATGACACGTCTTCTATCATTCATTTGCAATGATGCTAGACTTTAATCATGGTAGCTCGCTCTAAAGAAGTTTGATTCATTCCTAGAATACAATATTTATCTGAAGACTTTGTGTAAAGCCATATAGATATAGAGCTGTAAATAATAAATCTGTGGTTTAATGAAGATTTTATTTTATCCATAAAAAGTAGGAACCGTACAGAATACTCATTTTTTTCCTATACGTGTTATTAATAATCAGTTTTGCTAATGAAACTTCACTTGTGATTGAGTGGCTCGAGGTTTTAAGGATCGTATCCTTCGAACAGCCCTGTGAGTAAATAATGAAAATAAGACTACTCTGAAACGAGTATAAACGCACATGGACATAAGTTACTGTTATTACAATTTTGTATGAGCCAAGCGTTGGTGTCAGAGTGGAAAACAGTAGGAAAACAAACATATTGTGGATGCATAGGCAGCTCAGTTAGAATGGCACAGGTTAAAATACTTGAAAAATGATTGAAAAAAATAGGAATGGAGGATACAGGAGACACGGTAGTGCTACAGTAACATGAGAAAACGCACGCTTGAAGCACGCCGAGGTCTCTGGAGTGAGAAAGGCTAAGTAACAGAGTTCTTCTTTTAAAAATCAACATGTGGGGAGAGACCAAATTGAATACGCGTACGAAGAAAAATTAAACGGTTTACACATGTCAAGAGTAAACATTATGGGAAGTAGAATTTTCGAGGTCACAACCAGGTTTACTCAATATTGGTAATAGTTCAGGTAATCTGTCCGTCATTATATTAGGTTAGACAAGTTAATTTGTTTGAGGAATTTATATAAAGGTCCTCCGATGTCCACCCGCTTATCATCAAGATAGCCACTCAGATTACCTGGAGGGGGTCCACTGTAGCAGTAGAATAGAATAGAATAGAATGCGGCTATAGGAACGAACCTTCTGGCCCATTCTTGGGTCGGATAATTACTTCGATAATTATTCGGTTGTTTACCCAAGTCCCATGCCGTATTTCTAGCCGCGTCAACCATGTCGGCAACGGGATTCGAACCCGGGTCTTCCCGCTCGCAAGCAGATTCGCTCACCAGTCGACCAAGCTGGTGAACCAAGCTGGTAGTTTCAGGCAGTGTTATAGCTCGGGCATTCAACGAGGTCATGCAGCACCATGTAACCCTACAATTCCCACACTCCAACGGAGCTTTTCAACAGTGAAAGTGATTGAATGACTTGACGACTTCAATTTGCTTTCCTGTTAGAGAACGTATCATGGTATATAAGTTCACTTGGATTTTACATTTTTTGCAATAAAAGTTTAAAAAAGTAACAACAATCCTCAATTTCAAAATATAAATCGGATTTGACTACGATTCGACAACGTAACTGACTCGTTAGATTTCCGTTTATTTTGTTTAGTTTAACTTCATCACTACACCAATAAAACGTACAAATATGAATTCATAAAAAACATAGGAAGCACATGGTTTATTATATTAAAGTTTTGCTATTATCTCAAGTTTAAAGGTGTTTCAAGAACCAACATGATTTTAACGAGACTCGACATACAAGAAAGAAGCAGACGATCCTCTTCATGCGGGAAATCGTTTGCAAAATTCTTTGCATCAGATTGAGTATGTTTGCAAATAATCTTACAGTTATGTTTTCCACGAACTACGATATGAAAAGAAAAAACACGAGCAGACTATAATTTAAAGTAATAGTTGAGAAAGTACCTCACTCGAGCTATAACGATGCATTCTTTAGTTGATGATGAAGATTTGGTGTAAGCATAAACAGTGTAGCACCTACTTCTTACGACAAAAAGAGCACCAAATTCACTCACGTACACAGGCTGATTTTCCTTTTAGCAATCTAAAACGTTACTCATTCTAGTCGCAGATCAACGTTATCAGGCTCATTATCTTGACCAGGATCATTTTGTTCCTGTTCGTTGTTTTCTTGCTCTTGATCATTGTTATCAGGTTCATTGTTATCCGGCTCTTGATCATTATTATCCTGCTCTTGGTCGTTGTTGTCGTCTTCACCGGGGTCTTGCAAAAGAGAGCTCATGTCTTCCACGCTGTTGTCATCAAACGAATCAGATGCAGCAGCGCACTGCAATCAAGAAATTTATGTATCTGATAACGATTGAAATTAACCCCTGTGAACAAAACTTGGTAACCTGAAACTAAAAGTATTAATATAAGTCCAGAAAGCTCGAAAAAAAACAATTTCCTCGATTTCTGAGAACTTGGAAATAAATGTAGGAATGGAGCACGGAGTAACAAGAAGCTAATTTTAGTTTCCTTGACCCGTGCTTTATGACAAGATTCACACAATCTTTAACCGAGGGATAACAAAAATACGTTGACAAAGGCAAACCAGCAACAAAAGAACAATAAATGAAGCAAGAACTTGACACATGGATAATAGAGCACACAAACTCGCAAGAATGAGACACTCACAAGCATGAGTTCAGCTGTGCTGGGCCTAGGCTGGAGGGTGTCGACCATGGCGTAGCGCCACGTCCACTCACGGGCGATCACATCAAACTTGACGCGGTCGAAATCATAAAGTGCGCCAGCCCGGGGGTCCATGCACACCTGCACAACTTCTCTTTAAGTATTTTGGTTTAGCATATTTGAATGTTACTACTGTTAGCAGATACAACCAAAAATTGTTCTATTTCTCATACGTAGTTTATTTTATCAAAGAGCAGATGCACGACGTCCAAAGATGTGCATTAAATAATAAAGTACGGCATCCATAATAAAATAATATTTAGCTATAGCTCACTTCGTATTCGGACACATGGGAAACATTTATGCAGCTAGATATATCATTTTATCCTAATAGGAAGGCACTGATAAGTTTCGTTGTACGAAGAAACTATTTAAAAGTGATTGTAAACAATCGCCTGCCGATCCATTCATAAATGACCAGGTACAGCAACTACTAGAGCTTAACCAGTCCCTAGTAGAGGTGTGGCCGCCTGGACAGGATACAGACTCTCATCATGTCAATGTAAAATAGCACTGACAAGGCCCGAGAATATGGACCAGTATATGAATAATATACTGCTGACTGCAAGTATACCGGCATAGGACGAGACGAAGAGCTCTACCAGCAAGATGCATACGATGTTCTAAGAGTCATGAAAATTTTTTCAAGCACTGAAAAATAAAATTCTATTATACATTACTATTAGGGACCACATAATTAAATTCCCCCACATAATCCTACTAAACGATAATATTTCATGGGTAATTTCTCAAGCTACAACAAGTAACTTACTTTGGTGTAGGGGTCCGTGAGAAGAGACTGTATGGAAATGAGTACTTTTGATATGGTGAGTGCCAGGGACCAGTTGTGCTGGATTGAGTCAATGCCAATGTCCCCGTGACACGACACGTTCGGGTGGAAGATTTTAGTTAAGAACCGCACAACAGGCGGTCCTAAGGGGTACCTGAAAGCAACATCGTTCTCAAAATGTTATTGCAGTGGTGCATATAGTTCAGAGAATATCTAATTTACGTGTATTACTGCCGAAAATTTAGTAATGAAACACGAATGGGTCTAAAAGAAGTGGAACTTTATTACAAACCAACATTAAAGTTTTATGATAAATGGTTGCATGCATGATTATTGAATAAGAACAATTTCCCGCTAGTGTACAACAGTACTAGCAAACAGTAATATTATTGGCAAATTATCATATCAATACTCTGCTATTAAATGATAACGAGTGTTCAAAGCCTGTTAATGATTTCGCCTCTAATGCTAAAAAATAAAAAATATATACTCAAAGCCTCATGTTTTAATATTATATAAGATATTAAAGCACAAAGTTAATAAAAAATTGGGTTATTTTTTCAAATGTATGGAAATCAAAATATGAAAGCATTACAAATAATAACAAAAATTTAAGTAACCCTGAAAACTGAACTCGAAACAATTATCAAAATAAGCTTAAAAAAACTAAATAGTAAAACAGAAGGTTTATCATTCTTGATTGATGAACCAACCAAAAGCCTAGACTGGTCATCAATCCTTCTTCTGCAAAACACGCTTACAGCAAACGGAGTATGACACTGGGTGGTAAATCATTAATACGCAAGTGTGTACATCAATAGGAGACGAGAAAATTACCGGGATGGGAATCAACACCCGGGTGGGATGGAAATCAACACCCGGGTGGGATGGGAATCAACACCTGGGTGGGATGGGAATCAACACCTGGGTGGAATGGAGATTAACACCCGAGTGGAATGAGAATTAACACCTGGGTGGGATGGGAATCATCACCTGGGTGGGATGGAAATCATCACCTGGGTGGGATGAGGATGTGCAGGAAGAAAGTGCCCCCCTGGTAGGGGCTGTCATCAGGACCACGGATAGAGGCCTGCCAGTGCAGCGCTTGGATGTCCAGAGGCGTAGCCTCAATGCCCTCCGGAGAGTCCGACAGCAGATCTACGAAAAAAAATCCCTACTTGCAGAAAAATAAGAAATATCTATTCACATGAAAATAAGAAATCCGATAAATAAGATATCGATGGAAAAAGAAATCTTTATGATACATCGCAAAAGTCATATATCGATCCTTCAACAAAAATACAATTTTTCCCAGGATATAAAAATTATCCAGTCTTCTCTATCTGTCGAAACTCAATTCAAGTTACACATTACTTCTACATTAAAATTATTTTACGTAGAGAAGTTTGATTTGTGAGTCTCGATACAAATTGGTCATAAAGTAACGCAATTCCCCATTCATATAAACAGCTGCCTCCTGGACACTGTGATTTTGGGTTATAGGATAAAACGGCCATAGACATTTAGTACTTTCCAGTATATTTTATTTTATAATTTAATGAAAACATCGCTATTTTGATACGGACAATATTTTATAAACTCATCAAAAAATCTTAACGCTCATTAGAGACATTAACAATGAGCAAACAAATGGAACATTTTCAACCTTAATCTTGTATTCTTGATACCAACCCAAAGTACTGCACTCACTCAGTACTCTCACATTCAAGCGAACGTCAAAATGAAGATACACATCCCAGAGCTAAAAGTATAATTCAACACCATGCCAGAGACACCGCATAGCTCAGCACTAAAACCAAAGTTATTTTCGTCTATCTTCTATTTACACCGCGCACCTAGAATCAATAGCTACCACGTGCTTGTTTTCCATAAAGTTCATATTCTCGTGATGCTACAGTTTTTGTTGTTTGCCCAGCGGGTGATCAATTGAATTTCTTTGGTTGTGACACAACTGAGCTAAAGTGCCTGCATTTCTCAAGCCTCACTCACTTCTGAGCTCCGTGCGCAGCCTGGTCATACGCCAGCTCCTCTGTTCAGCCAGCAGCGACGCGCCCACGGGCTCAAACAGAGCACTCTGACAGCTCTTGCAGGGCGACGCTTCCATTCTGCACGTCAGGTAAAAGAATTCTGTAGGTCAGGTAGGTCAGTAAGAGAATTGCTGCGTCAGTATTAAAAGTACAATAATTTACTAAGCAATGAACGATAATGTTATACTGTATTTAGTATTACAATCCCATCTGCTACTACTTTCACAAGCGCATAAAAGTCATAGCACATGCTCAATTATTTATAGGTTTAGGGTAAGAACCACGATTGAGAGCATGTGCCAGAGGTGGTAGATCGGAAAATTCATATCCAATAATCACCCAATGAGGATCTGAACGAGGATGCTTTGTTTACCAATAAGAAACCGGCATAACTCACAAGCTGGTGTAGGTAGCATGCCAGTGTTTGGGAGTATAGAGGGGCCTGAAAAACCGCCAGCGCAGCAGGGTAAAACGGCGCCAGCTGTCGTGGCCCCAGTTGCGAAAGATTATTTCACTCCAAGATGTGCAGACTCGCGACGCCTGCCACAGCGACACGTCATCCATTTTGCGGAACACCAGCAGCCACACTGCAATAAATATCATTAAATGGTAAAAATGAGAGTATTTATGAGGCACAAGTGATTTGATGCTGAATAAGGAACCCAGTAGACTAAAATTTTCGGAACATTAAAGAAACAAAAGAAACTAGTAGAATTACGAGGCACAATTTTAGCAACCTATACAAATTCAGTTTCCGATGACACGTTTTCTAAACATGATGCTTAAACATTTAGTAACAATGCATGCCGTTTACCTGACACTCGCACAAAATGAGCACAATACTTCTGATATTAATGATGAACAATTCAAAAAATAACCAAGACCTGTTGTACAAGCACTCACTTCTAGTTCAGACTAAAATTTTAACACATAATTTACATAAGTTTGTAGGAGTAACAGGAAAAAATAGGACAAAGAAAAATTCTGGATCATAAATCAGAAGAACACACTAAAAGTGTAGCAATTATAACATTAACAGAACATATAACTCGCTACAGTACACAGTTACTTAAGGCAAAGAATATGTAACTATGAACAAGTAAAAAATCACTGCCCATATTTTACTTCGTCGTCACAATATAAGCAATTCATACAGAAGAAATAATCTTCTAACAAACCCTTTTGAATAACTTTGGTGATCAATAACATGTTACCCTTTAAAGTGCTTTAACTTACTATCAACAGTGGACACAACATACTCATCAAACGCTTACCTCACGAACACCACTGAAATATGTATTCAATTTATAATAACTGTAACAGATGAAGAACAGCTTTGAATATTCTTCTTCTCGATGATGCCCTTTTAAGATCACATTAAAGTTGAGATTTTGCTACTACAGTAGAATTCCTTTAAACCGGCACTCGCTGGCCAAGCTTTATATATTTATTCATTGTTTTTTCTTCTTTAACTGCTTTAAGCAATTGATATTGTTTTCCTTTTATGTCTAGCGAGTCTATGAATTGTTTGTGGTTACTTGGGTGATATTAACCGGCAACTGCAAAGTCCCATGGGTGCCGGTTGAAAAGACTTCTACTGTATACCTGAAATAGAGAAGAAACAGCGACACATACTAAATGGTAAACTCACCTTCAGGAGGAATCCTGTTTACTAGAGGAGAAGGTTCACTTTCTGTGTAGCGCTGGTGGTTGGTGAGGAGACAGAGACGCTCTTGCAAGACACAACTGCTCTGTGTAGCACTGCACCGACACGAGTTGTTGCTTACGTCCCCAGCATAAGCATTGTTATTATTATTGTTATTGTTGCCGCCGGCACCACTACTGCCCTGCCAAGATTTGTTTGTTGCAACTGGCAAATACTTGACGTGTTTCGAGCGTTTCTTCTTTCTACGTAGTGTCCTGACTTTGCCATTCGGTTTGTAGCAGAGCTTGGATGGATCACACGACGCTAGCTCATTGACCATCTCTTCAATAGGGTCTTGGTAGTCGCCCTCATCCGACCTGTCGGCTGTGAGCTGTTCAATTATCAATCGACGCTGTGCCGCCGCCATTGGGTCATTTTCATTATCATTTTTACGAAGAATTTCATCAAGATACATTGGATTACTTTTTTGAATGTCTTCTTCAAATGACTTCCCCAATATTGAGGAGAATGATTTTTCTAGTTCTTGAAGTTTCGGATAACGATCAGCGCCAGGCACAGAACAGAGAGCTTTAACTTTGCTAGTCACCATGTAAAAAAGTCTTTTAGCATTTTCATCATCTGAATCAGAAGAGGATGACTCATCAACAGAATCATTTTCTCTGTGAACAGAAAAACACGAGGATGCTTCTTTGGGCTGAAAACTACTGCTACTACTTGGTGCAGAATCCCGAGGTGCGAGGTAGTACGAACCACTTCTACTAGTGCCAGTTGCAGAAGCAGAGAGAGGCTGTAATGTTCCTGTTGATGCAGTGACAGGAGCGCCATTACCACTGGCCGTAGCAGTGACACCAGACGAAGTGCTAGCTGAGCAGTTGGCATAGTCAGACTGACTAGGTGGCCCTGAGGTGTAGCTGGTGGCAGGAGCAGGACTATAAGCTAGTGAGAATTTGTCTCCCGCATAGCTGCTAGGAGGAAAGCAATCTGAAGTACCGGCAGAAAAGCTCCCCTGGAACTGGTTGCAAGGAGATGTTGGGCTATTTGGAGAGACAGCAGGATATTGATAGAAGACACGGTCACCATCCAGACGCACCACACGCGGCTGCACTCCACACTCTTGTTGGCTATCTCGAGGTTCTTCATTTCCCGAGTCACACTCGTCTGCCTTTTGCTGCAAGAAATATTAAGCACAGAGATAAGTGCAAGAGAACTAATTCATACATAAGTAGGAGCATAAAAGATCAAATTTCCAATATGAATAAGAAGCTATTTGTACAATGATTTTTCTTCTGATCAAAAACAAAACATCAGAAAAATCAAAAGGAAATAAAAAATGTTGAATACAAATATTATAAGCCTTTCCTATGAAATTAGTAATTGGCACACTATAAACATACACAAATTTTACAATGGTGACAGGATGAAACAACACCTTGTCCCAAGATTCAAAAAGTACAATCACAAGAAGAGAACAAATTGAACTGAAATGTATAGTCACAATAAAAAACTCTACACCTACAAGAAACAAAATAAAGCAACTTTTCCTGTTCCCAAACCAATTTTTCAAGAATTACTAAGTATGTTGGAATAAAAGCCAAATAATAAATTGTGAGATGCATTTTTAGACTACAATAATACATAATCTACTTGAATGAAATCTCCCATCATCATCCTATCTCCAATAATGAATTCAAGAGTTTTAAAAAAGGGAATAAAATCAAACTCACCATCTCTCCTCTCTGAGCAATATTCCAAGTAATGCTTTAGGAACAAATAACTACAACACAATAGTGATCTGTATCAATTAAAAACACTACAGAGTGGTAGAGAGTATGTACCTGCTAGTAGACATCTGCTGTTTGCTAGTCAGTTAATATTTTCCTTAACTGATCTAGCAGTAGCCCAGAACTAGAACAATACAGCAGCACATCTGAACAGTTGATAGACAACACAAACTGAGAAAACTAAATGTAAGGACAAGAATTTTATAGAACAAATCAGTTATGATCTATGGCATATGGAAAAAATTGAATTTGATAGCTAATACTTGATTCAAAACACAGCTAAAATAGAAAAACAATTGCTCAGTTTTTTTAAACTGTGGATACAAAAAATTAGTTCACACAAAGCCCTATACAGCCTAAATATATGTTAACTTGTGTCAAATCCTGAAGAAACAAAGTATAAGAGCTCACATCACAAAGTTGCAGCGGCCGTTCTCGAGTGAAGGGGTCGGCAGGACAGAGGAACTCATGGCAGGTTGCACAGAGTGGCTCCCCAAAGCATGGGCCATAGAAGCCAGCACAGTGGTAGCAGTTTGTGTGCTGAAAATAGACATTTGCATTTGTAATCACAGCCACACATTGTAAATACAATTGTACTAAAAAATGCCTAAAGACAAATGTACATCAGTAATGAAAAACATGAGTATAATTGATATTATAACCACATGAAATGAATACAGCATAATCCAATTTTGAGTAGTAAAACATAAGCTATTTAATAATATATGAATACTATTTTTAAAATGCACAACTTCAGGATAAGTTAAACATGAATTTATCAGACATCAAATTACCACCTCATAAGCTTAAGAAAGCTTCATGAAACTATCACAAATATAGTGAAAATATATTTATGCATGACTGTAAAAATTAAAATATTTCATAAATTATTGATAATAGTAATACTGCAACAAAATCTTTGATAATTATCAACTTGATATAACAATAAAGCTGTAGTCAAAATTGCAAAGAAGATGCTACGTTTTTAAATTCTACTCTTCTTCCAAGTCTGTACCCTTGCATATTAGAAATGTGTATTCAACTGCACCAAAAAATACAGTGAGTGCAAGAAAATGAGTTCCAGCAGCAAATTGTTAATGGTAATATTCCAAATTTATCACTTACCTTGTACACATATTCATCATTGTATGAAACAAAGCCCCCCATTTTTATACTTCAACATTAAATATTTCAAAAGTAGAAGTCACTGGCATTGTTATCTGAAAATGAAAAGAGGCATAAGATTGTAGGGAAATATATATAAATTCACTTTCAGTTAATAATAGTTGCCATATGATGAAGAAAAAGATTTTCTTAGTGTGAAAATTAAGTACTGCACTTATAGCAGGACTCTTCTGGAAAGATAACTGGCATCACAGCATAGTAAAAAGGGGAGATGAAACAGTGGCTGATGGCCAATAGCATTCAGAAAACAGAGATACAAATAATAGAGATAAAGAAATGGCTTCCAAAACACCATCATGAGTCTATAAAACTCAACTGCAAAACAGTAATTTGATAAAATTATCATGCTGATAGATATTGACACTAGTAAAATTAGTATAACAATCCCTAGACAGCCTCCTACTACTTTGTATGGTAAATTAATCCAACTAGCATCTCTTCTACCTCTATCAAATGACTCAATTTGTTCAAGCAAAATTATTATTATTACTATATTCTTAGTTTGTTCATATGGATGAAAAATTCCTACCTATTTCGTATGATGAAATTTATAGTCATTATTGTGAAATGACGTGAACAAATTAACATAAATAGTGGTGCTGGTAAGGTGATCACTGTATGTAGAGCTTTGAAGACAAATCCATGCAGCTCCACGCCTTCAGGGATGTTTATTGTTACTCTGAAGTTCAGCACCCAGGTTGAAAGAAGTTACAGGACGAATAGTCTGCGTAGTTCCACTCGGAAAATCAGTTCACTTCTCTGAAATGTTACAATTTTAATAAAATTTCAGATGGTTTTAATTTTCTTTGTGGATGATGGATAGCAACTATATTAACAATTTGTTTTGAGCAAGTTCCAGAAAGCGGGCACTTCGCAAACGAGTCCTCTCAGTCGCAGCTGATCATTTTGACACGGACTCTTCTTCTTCTTGTTTCACTTTTATTGGAGCTTCGGAGTTGGGTCCATGCAGCTCCACGCCTTCAGGGATGTTTTATTGATTTC
>VCRD01000175.1:1465-58191 GCA_006783055.1 Trinorchestia longiramus
AGATCAATAAGTTTTGAGCCTGGTGCTTGACTTTGGCGAGTAGTCCAGTTTATGTGGAATCCAAACACCGCAAGTAGTGCCACTAAAACTAAATTGTACCGTAGTTATTGCAAAACATTGTGGATCTCAGTATGGCACTTTATTATTATAATCATATGAAACGCATTCAGTTATAACCTTGATCTCGGGAACAAGTGGAGAACTACATTTGCTTCAATGTACGAGGTTTTCGTTCATGTCAAGTCAATAATTTTCGTTTAACTTTCATTAAATTCATAATACTTGCTTGCTATCATTTTACCTTCACTATCGAGGGGAATTAGACGATAAATCAAATCAACGAAGTGCTTTTATCTGCATATAAGCCATATATTATGAATATTGCAAATTCGAAAAATTTTCAATGTTTCTTCTACCATATTTTAAAGCTTAACGAAACAATTTGAGAGCTAGCACAGCGGCGTGACTGCCACCATTGTGCTGCCACCTAATTAGTTTATCACTGCCTGTTACAGAATAAGTGAGTGACAGTGTGTGTTAATAATTTTATAATATAACTTCTCCTCTCAATAACAATGGATAAGTTCATAAAAAAAGTACTAAGTGACGATTGCGAGTCCATTAGCAGCAAGCAAATGACAAAACCCGTCAACTCTGGTGCAAAAAGCTAAAGTTTATCACGACCGAAGATACCAGAATGAATATTTGCAGTTAGGATTTTCTTGGACTGGATCAGTTGAGCGGCCAAGTCCACTATGTGTTGTTTGTGGTGATACATTGTCCAATGAATCGATGGTGCAAAATAAATTAGAAAAACATTGCACTACTAAACATTCCTATCTCAAAAATAAAGATGTTAGCTATTTTCACAGATTGTAAGACCAGCAAACAAAACAACATAACCTTTTCCAAAAAACATTGAACATATCAGAAATAGCTCAACTTGCTTCCATCGGAGTGGTAGAACTGATAGCAGAGAAATCTGAATCTCGTACTCTTGCTGAGTCAGTTATTTTGCTTGCTTGCAGGAAGATTGTTAAATGCATGTTAGGAGAAAAAGCTGAAACGGAAATAAACAAAATACCCCTATCAAATGATACAATAAGAATGAGAATTTCAGATTTATCAACGAATATTGAAACTAAAGTACAGAGCTTAATGAAAGTATCAAAATTTGCCATAATAGTTGATGAATCGACTGACATAAGCAACAGTGCTCAGTTGCTTGTATTTATGCGTTTCATTCATGGAGATGAAATCATCAATCAGTTTTTGTGCTGTAAGGAGATCCAAACAACTTGTAAAGGTCAGGATATTATTGATGTTGTGACAAGCTATCTTGAAAAAATTAATTTGAGCTGGAAGTCTTGCGTTGGCATTTGCACTGATGGAGCACCATGTATGGTTGGCAGTATTAAAGGCTTCGCTTCACTAGTGCAGAAAGAAAATTCAGAAGTTATTCGTACACATTGCTTATTACATCGAGAAGTTCTAGTGTCAAAAGTATCACAGGAAGATTTGAAGGAGGTGTTGCAGCAAGTTATTGAAATAGCCAATTACATTAAAAGTAAGCCATTGAAGTCGAGGGTGTTTGAAGCATTGTGCAAAGACATGGATTCTAATCATGTTCGCTTACTTATGCATGCCGAAGTTCGATGGCTATCGAAAGATAAAGTCTTAGCTCGGGTTCATGATTTACACAAGGAATTGATTGCATTTTTTGAAAAAGAAAAGATTGAACGATTTTGCAATTATCTAAAATGTGATTTTTGGATGTCTAAAATGGAATATGTGACAGATATATTCTGTCATCTTAATACTGTTAACAGTAGCATGCAAAGCCGAAATGAGAATATCCTCACCTCAACGGATAAATTGGTATCTCTCAGAATGAAAATTGATAATTGGAAAGTCAGAGTCGAAAAAGATGAAACTGATATGTTCCCTACAATGCATAGCTACTGCAAAATAAAATGATCCTTATTATAGTAAAACATTTGTCTACATTTGGAGAAAGCATTAACCATTATTTTCCGTCATTGAACACAGAGAAGTACGACTGGATTCGAAATTCGTTCATTGATTTTCCTCATAATGAAGAACTTCAATTACATGAAGAAGAATTAGCAAGTATTTCAAGTGACCGCAGTTTGAAAATAAATCATTCTGCGGTCCCTATCGATACCTTTTGGATTTCCAGAAAAAAGAATATCCAGCCTTATCGGATAAAGCTCTGGCAGTCCTTTTGCAATTTTCCACTTCTTATCTGTGTGAATTAGGGTTCTCTACATTGCACAATATAAAAATAAAAAAGAGAGAAAGACTACGCTCCACTAAGGAAAAAATGCAAGTCTGCTTATCCCATGTACGCCCAAGCATTGAAGAGGTTGTAAAACAGCACCAAGCACACGTTTCACACTAATAACGGAAAGTGAAAACAACCAGCACTAAAAATTTTAAACCAAATTATAAAGTTAATTTTGTTATTCGCATTTGAAATTTTTCCCTTTGAGGCTTGGATCATTTAAAAAATGTAGCTATGGTATAATAATTTTCCATAGTTCACAGTACGTTTGCGGTATGTGTGCCGCGACATTTTCAATGGTTGATAAATGTGCCGCGAGTTACAAAAGTTTGATAAACACTGCAGTAGGAAGTTAAATAAGTTGTGACAAGGAATAATTGAAATAACATTATTAATATTTTTCTCTATTTCCAGCTTTCCAAACAACAAAACTAAATTCTAACAATAAAACAGTAAATGAACTTTGATAAATGAAATAGAACTCAACATTTGGTATCCTTCAACTGAACTAAATAAACTGAATTTAGTATCCTTCAGTTTCATCAGTGACTACTAATCTTTCGATGAACCTTGGTTTTTGTACGGTAATCCAATTGCAATCCGCTCTTCGCTTTGCGTGGTCAGGGGGCTGTACCTAATGTTTTATTTGCATTTTGTAGGAATGAACACAAATATCTTTCTATAAAATTCTTTGGCATGTTGTCGTTGTAAAACCGCTTTTGTTGCGCCTTACAGAGGTTCGGGGATTTTCTGTAATCAATTATCGCACAATTGCAATATTATCTTCAGTTTTTTGTGTCATTTTTCTTCTAGAATTTCCTGAATACTTCCCTGTTCATCAAATTTCCTCACTGTTCGATAAACCGTTTTCTTATCGGGGGAATTTCTTTCAGAGAAATTTTCGTCAAAAGTTCTTCGAACTTGTTCACAGCTTTTAGTTGCTTTAAATTCTAAGGTAATGAAAATTCTTTGATCTTTAGTCAGCTGCATTTTAGAGGTCTTCAACTGTTGAAAATAAATAGGTAAATTTGTAACTCACTAATGATTTAAATACTCGTGCGTATATAGGATACAATTTTTAAATATTATTAATAACCATTTAAATTACGTATTAAGGTCTGTGCCATGTTTCTAGGATTTTCTTGTCACAAAGCATGTTGTACCCCTGTTCATTCAACTTTCTACTGTGCAGTAGATATTTTGTAGATATTAACAATTTTATTTCATCTTAATAAAGAACAAAATTTTCAATAACATGGAACAAACATACTCAAAATATCTCAATTTGAACTAACGGTATAATTTATGCAAAAATAGAGGACATTTCAGTAGAACACCCTGTATATATAAATATATATAATGGACATTGTATCTCCATCTCTCTGCCTCTCTCTCTCTCTCTTTACATATCTGTCCGTCCCATTACTTCCTATATTTACATGCATACCCCTTCTGATTTCAGTTCAATAATTTTTCTTCAGCAATAGATTGGAAGTAATGAGACGGACACACACAGATCACAGAAAGAGATGGAGATACATTGTCTATTATAGAGGGTGGCCCAAAAAAATGTATACATTGTTTGAATAATTAGTCCTATTTCGTTCACGTAATTACAAATATATTTTAAGACTTTCCTATTAAAAATAATTTTTTATGGAGTATCATAGCTACAACCGAACGTTTCTTTAATCTGAACAATCCTTTCATTTCATAAATATTTTTCACCCAAAAGCAAATCAAATAAACTCTAGATTTGTGGCCATGAAGCTAACGAAAGAACGATACTTCGTTGTGGATACCTAAGGCTCCGGATCACTATAAAATACTCAATTTTCTCCGTTATTAGCTCACCTCTCTTACACGTCTATATTATCGGTAGATAAGATACAGAATGAAAGTTCTATATATATTCATGAAAAATATTCAGATTCTGAGAGTACCACGGGTAAAACTGAAAAATATTTTTATTTCATAGATCCTTAATTTTGTCATTTTTAAATCAAGGAATTTAAACGAGTACTATCTGGGCCATGTTATCGGTAAATTTTTCAGGATGAAAGTTCTCTATATATTAATGAAAAACATTCATTTCAAACACAATAATTCGTCGTAAGTCTTTAATACATTCATCTTTGTAATAATTTCAAATTACTAAAATCTAAATCGTGAAATTTCCACGGGAACTGTCTAGTAATGAGATAATATACAAGTTCACATCTGTATGATTTCAGGAGCTACGAATTCGTGGGTAGATTCTGACCGAGTAGCAGTTTTAGATCCATGGAGTTGTACCCAAATCCAGATTATGAAGATTTATGAATCTGAATTCACAGAAAGAAGCTGAAAATTTATGCATACAGAATATACGAATTTCCAATTGTCCTTTTCGCAAAATTCAGAGTTGAACCAAGTCAGCAGAGTCAAAGTCGAGAGCTCGGCAAAACGACTGCAAAAGTTGTTAAAATCTCATGCTGTCATGCTTAATTTTTCACCTCAATTATTTGTACCGAAACGAAGTGATGCCACGAACAGCAAGAACCCACAACATTTTTGGCAAAATGTTAAACTAAAATCACGCTAAAAATATCAGTAGCGTAGAAGTAGGAGAATCCTTTCATTTCAATAACTTCAAATCACAACCTGAATTAAAGGATAAAAAAAGGCAATCGCCATGCTACGAGTTTATTTTGCTGAATATTGAAATATGTACCTTGTTTCACCAGCTAAATTCGACTGTGCTTCATGAACAATTACGGAAAGAAAAGTAATATACGCATGTGATGAAAAAGAGAACTACATTTTTATTTATCACTACTATCGAAATATCCGGGAGGTTATAGATTTATCTACAGTTTCATCAATTGTAATTCACTCATTATACAAAACTCTTTTTGAAGGTGTCGTTTGTGTGTGTTGCCACGCGTATGCACTCACAAATTATTGTACACAGTTAAATGGTTTATTTATGTAATGATTGGAAGGTTATTTTATTTTTCTGTGAAGAATCGTGCATCAAATGATGGTCATTTCAAATAGCAGAACAAGGAGCAAAAGTCATAAGTTAAACTCACATTTAGGTGCAAATGAAATTAAATGTAATAACTCCAAATCTCGATTTAACTATAACCTGTGAAGTTTACATTGAAAAACCAAACCTATAAAGGCTATGAACTGAACTAATACCTTTGGAGCAACACGAGTGGCTTGGAGACCAAGAAATGACCTCACATGCATTCACCCTCAGAAATATCAAGATAAGCTGGACGTCAAATCAAGTTTTTACGAACGACTTGATACCAGACGCTTGATTCGATGTTCTGTGAGACAGCGTCCTGTTCCTCAGAGATTCGGGCCTCTTGTCGGATGTCCTTTATCAATTTGAGCAGATGACTTTTCTAAACTGCAATGGCTGTGAACATGGAGAGAGTTCAAGATATTAGAAATATTTTGCAAATAGCATGCGAGATGTTTCGACATCAATATTATCAAAGTTAAATATAATGTGTCCCATTGACGCTAATTTAATATCTACAAGCGAATTAAACCATTTGTTCCGGAGTTATTTTTTGTTTTCAGAATTGTTTGAAAGTTTATATATGACATTCACTTACTTTTTATTTTCACAACTGAACCGATTGCGTCAGAATACAGCTGAAGCTCGTACGGAACTTGAATAGAACTCGTTCAAACGAAATCAAGTAGGAATTTATAAATATATTGAATTAAAATTTGTTTAAAATTGTGTTACCATATGGTAACGCACGGAAGAAATGGGTTAACAGTGAATGGGAAGTATTTTTGATCGTTGCAAACATGTAAATCTCGTTTTTTGCCATATTTGAAGCAATGGTACACACTTGTACTAACACATACAAGAAAATGTTCGCACAAAGATGCAGCAGCACTCAGTTGACATGTTCAAATTCTTTTCGAATGAAATAGCAGAAAATGATTTGGCTCCCGCTTATAATGCGAGTGTCTTCACAGTACAGGGGACTTTTACGCTCATGAAATCTCTACAGGTAATAAAATCAAACGTGTTTATATATATACAGGGTGGACCACCAAAAATTTTCCTTTTTTCAAATACTTATAACAGCGTAACTAATGGTGGTAGAAACTTCAGCGTGAAATTTTCACTGCCATTTTCTTTCATCAGGTAAAACCATTTTGTATTCATAGACATAATTTACGAACAAGTAATCCAAAAGTGCGGATGATTTTTTTCGCCATTACTCGAAAGTAAGTCTAAAAGCGCTAACAAAACATTTGCTTTTTTTTAGAATAGCAGTAAAAACGTATCATTGATGCGTCATCCCTCCTTATGAGATCGTTCTTAATTCAATTTCACTTTACAAATGCAGAAATTAAATTCTTGGCCATTGATCCTTAATTATGCAATTGACAAAAGAAGAGCGAATATTCTTGGTCATAACTTTCAGTGATATCAAAAATGTCACAGAAGTTGTTCAACTATTTCAAAATCACTTTCCATGAAGAAGTGTAAGCAAACCTACTGTGAGAAAATCTGTTGCAAAATTTTTTACACATGGACAATACTCAGTAGAAGCAAGAGGAATTCCAGAAGACATTGGACAAGAAGAATACCAGAAAACATCGAAATGATGCATCGCCAAATTGAAGAGAATGAAAACTTTGTCATTGGTTATGATAGAAACATTATGTAGTTATGTGTAAGTAAAGAGTAAGTATTTTGCTTCAAAAAGTTTATAACTGTTAGTTTTTAAATTCACTGTTTTTTATGTAAGTAAAATCCCAGATTGAGCTTTTAGAATTACTCTTCACACAATGTGGAAAAAATCATCCTCACTTTTCGATTACCTGTTCATAAAATATGCCTATGAATACAAATTGGTTATACCAAACAATAGTACAATAAATGACGGTGAAAATGAGATCACGCTGAAGTTTTTCAAACCATTAGTTACGTAGTTATAAGTAGTTGAAGAAAAGGGAAAATTTTTTGTGGCCCACCCTATATATTTCTAGTCTCACTTTTTCACATTAATAATGAATCCTGCCTACATAGAAACCAAGTAAAATGGATCGAACATTTAAATCCTTTTTATTTTTTGCTTTATAATTATATCACAAGTTTATCAACTTCGTATTATTTTACATACCATACAATAAAATACGTTGTGTATTTATCTATAAATAAATATATTTTTCGTCTCCTGACTGCTGGATTAGATAGGAGGAATTAATCGAAAACGAGGCATGAATTAGATACGGGGAATTAATTGGAAACGAGGCATTACTAAGGAGCTAAAATAAAGTGTTTATCTTAGGATAAGTACTGACTTCTCAATGGAATGAATGTGCATGCATTGTAAGTATTGTATTGTGGACACCAAAGGCACAGGATTACCAGAAAATACGCTAGTTTTTTCGCTATTAGCATTTTTCCCCTTCAATATGGAAATTCCTTCGCAAAGCCCGCGTCCACTGGTAAATCGAACGAAAAAATTCAGAAAAAAAACACGTGAATTTTTTCACGTGTGGGTCTACTAGTAAGAATAATAAGACCCATGCACTCCCACGATTTGTAATTAATCTTCACTGATTTGTGTGTACTGTATACTATTCTCAAAATAACCATCCGTTCTTTCTTTCCCCTCCACACCTTTTCTCTTTGCCCTCGTTCACTACCTGAGACAGTCAAAGTACTAATATTTATTTTCCATACGTACTATTAAATAGTTGTGTGGATTACTCTGAACAAAGAAAATGCTCACCTGGCTTACAAAGAAGTCGGGTTCATAATAATCGTAAGCTTTGACGGTGCCAGACTGGGGGTTTTCAACCACTGACTCCCTGATGGCCGTGAACTGAATACAAGTCTCCTCTGATGTGAACTCCTCGAAGTAAAAAATCACTTCACTGTCAATGACTTCGTACTGTTCAATGCTCCCAATAAGATTCAAATCCTCCACGTCAGGGCTGTATCCTGAAACAAGGGACACTTCGACCATACCCATGTTTGACGGTAGGTTGACAAGGTGGTAGGCAACACACACTTCGATCCTGTAGGCTGGACACGACCGAGCTCTGTAGTCTGGTTCCACAGTGACCCGCAGAGTGAACACTTCACTTGGTTCATCGTCTTTGATGTTGTATTGTAGTGAGCCCTTGAACATAAAATGGAAGTCGCCTTAAATGTCTTCTGTGGTACCACAATTTTCTGTAGCTAGTTTATTGTAGGTCACTAGCAGTTTGGGTGGTGTATAAAAGACATCTGTTAGTAGCACTACAACGTTGTATTCTTAAGATAATGATGATAAGGTACACTAAAATGTCCAAATAACTCAGATGCTCATAATCTTTCCCAAACAAGAACAACTATGGTGTAAAAGTAGGTTAAATGATCAAACAACTGAAAACTTTACCCATCATTTTAACGGGCAGTTAAGATAAGTCACTGATTTTCCATCTTAACCTAAAGGTCGCAACATTTAAGAGGTGCCATTTTGATTTAAACTTCTGATTTGTCTAAGAGATATGATGACAAATAGACAAAACACCTGCATGTATGGAAAGCGCAGAGTTTCACATTTTGAGCAAGAGAATTAATCATAAATTATGTTGCAAATAATTGCTCCTATCTGCCACTTGTGGATGTTCCACTCTACTTCAAATTTCAAAATTTCATTATCGCCCATATCAATGTATGAAAATAGTGCCCCTTTAATGTATAGGAAGAATAATCTTCATTACGTAACACGTTTCATACGATTGCCTAGCCGGTGCAAATATTTACTTTGTACACATAGTCCCTAGAAAGCTTGGAAAAAATTACAAAACCTAACTTGAGTGACCCACCGGTGGATCACTTCGCAGGAAATGTGTTAAAGCAAAGTTCCCAGAAGTTTCACCCACCTGGATGACGAAACAGCCGCTGCCCTCTACGATGACAGACGGATAGGTAGGTAACCTTTCCACGTCGACCCGTTGAGACTCAAGTTTGTTGCTCTCCGTGATGTAAACGCGCTTCACAATAAAAGTAATGTAGTAACTACGGACTGAATCCAATGATAAAAATCAAGATTATGCTTCTTTCTAAGGACTGAGACAAACTTGAGGGAAAAAGTTGCTAGAATAACTATTTTTGGTAAACATCTACGGAATAAACAAATGTTCGGTTTAAATATACACGTTTGTTAGAACTATTCTTCACGAAAACAGTCGTTTTTCAAACTCTTAAGAGTCATACAGTATGTAATCAGATTAACTGTAAAGAAACTAGCGTCATAATCATTTGAGCTATAACACTGACACATCAGAAAATATTCAACACCCTGCATTCTGAGGTCTGAACACTAACACTAAGTTGGGTTGCGTGTCATACTGTTCTCTACTATTTGGTGCAATTATAGGATCTAGCAATTTACACCGAGTATGTTTACCACACAATCACCTATCTGTCATGAATAAACTTGAAGCAAGACAAACTCACCTTCTCCATGTTGCCGACGCCTAATAATCGAAGGGTGAGGTCAGGGGGCTCCAAAAACTCGTGGACGGCGAAAAATGAGAGCGCCTGGAGCGCCATCACCGTATCCTGGCACAGGGAAACATTAGGTTAGACAATCAATAAATCTTCATTGGTCCAGAATCTACAAATCAATTTATGAAATAGAAACAATAACATCGTTAAGTTTTATGATATGCACCCAATCTCGACATATGTATTTCTACAACCTACGTTACATGATTCGAAAATTTGATACGGCTGAAGGAAAAGTTGAATATGCACCGTTATTTATAATAATTTGTGAATGTTAATGTTACTTATATACATATATAAATATATATACATGTATACGAGTATATATGTATATCATTGCCACTACAATTGTTATTGTTATCACCATTATTTTCACTATTATAATTTCTATTATTATTATTATTATTGACATCACTATTATCATTAATATTTTTGCATTTTTAGCTTGCTCGACCTCACCTGTGTTGACTGGAAGCCGCCGTTACTGTTCATGGTTGTGATCAACCACCTCACAATTCTACGAGTTTCTTCATGAACACCTTGCAAATTGAGGGCAAGAATCGAGAGCAGAGCATAGCTAGTAGTCTCTATTGACAAAGGAATGTTGATTCGGCCTGTCAAGAAATAAAAATGGCATTTGATTCTTACGAACTCGAGCTGTTCTCATTTTTAACCAAATTAAATTCAAACTTTTAATTAACGAAATTCGTTTAATGTTATTAAAACGTCTGAAGTTATTGCATTTTTTCAAAGTTAAATGCTAAAAACACTTCCAGCAATAATAGATGGTACTTAAGAAATACATTTATTATACATACGACAGATGATACATAAGGAGCATGCAATGTACTGTTGCAATTCAAGAAAAAGCGCCAGTCACAGAACCAGATTAAACACGAGAACCTTACCGTTCGAGTTTATCCTCCAATACATCCCGTCGTCGCTTTCGCTGGACCACTCAAACAACTCTCCAATGGTTGCCTCAGCCTCGTCAAAGCGCGCCAAGCTGTAGGCGTAGGCCTTCAGGGCGAGCAGGTAGAGGTTGTCCGCTCCCTCCGTCCCCGGTGCCGTGGCCGCCGCAATGCAGGACATGGCGTTCAAGATCACAGGATCGCGCGGATGCTCGAGAGCTTCTAGCAATGATATAGTTACGTAGGCGGTCATGGCTCCCGGAGTTCCCCCATTGTTCAGTGCCTGGAAAACGATGCTTGTGAGCTATGTTAATTTCAACGCATAGTAGTGTTCGTATGCCGTATCGAGAATTTTTTTAAACCGGAAACCGCAGCTCTAAATCAGACTTAATCCCAGTACAGAAAACGTAAGAGTATCATTGAGCTGAAATAAATTGTAATAGCTTCAGTGCTGCGTTTAAATGACAGATACAATCCTAAAGTTGTGACCGGCATTATTCCTTCAAAGATAATTGTGCTGTAAAAATTTTCCCATTTATTTTTTAAATCGCTTTCGTGAATGCTTATCATTATTCTTTTTCGAAAATTATTGAGACATCACGCATGAAGGAAGTAGATACGACTGACATTTTTACACATCAACGTTCTAACAAAAGTGATTCAAGCATTTACTGACGTTTTCATACATTCGATTGTCAGGTATCAATTACATGGATAAAAAGTGATTTTTAGTGCGAAAAAAGCAGTGATTTTTTAGCTTATCAACAACATCAGTAAAAAGGAATTTTAAATCAGTCCTAGAAAAAATCTAGAGTACTTATAAATAAGCATCAGGTTTCATTCAAAGTTGAACGTCATCGATATATAAACGTTTGGTGCCTATACGTAGTTTTCCCTTTCAAAAAATTAGATGAAAAATGTTACATGCAAGACTTTAAATTTCAAAACCGTGAAAGAATACAATTAATGCAGAGGAGACTAAAGACTGTTATAAAGATCAAAAAACTCCCTTCAACTGGTGCTCGAAAACAGCCGTAAGAATACGTACAGTACATGTGAGTTGATAATATGTTCCTTACCCTCATTATTCTGTTATGCACGTGCCCGACCCTGTTAAAGCAACCGTTGCTAAGCTGCTGACTTTTGAGCCAGTCTTTGGCAGACGAGATGTCTGTGGGGTCAACCGAGATGAATAGGGTGGAGAGTGAGAATGTCTTCAGGACGAATGCGGTGAGCCAAGTGGACCCATTCCTGCTGCTGAAGAAGGAGAAGGAGCCGTCGGACAGTCTGTGCCGACTGCGCTGAACCTCGTAGCCTGCCAAAAATTGAGACTTTAAATGGTTATGAGTCTATGAGTCGCACTGAAATGAGTTCGTCTTACTGTACATGAGCATAAACTTCAGGTACACGAGTATAAGTAGCATCAATTTCGGTATTAGTCGAGTATTAGACAGGAACTTTAGCACCACTGCCGAGACTTGTAATAAAAGACTGTAATTATATAAGATTGTAGTTTGGAAACAATGATTCCAGACCAGAATTAGTTTAACAAATCAAACCTACATTGTTAAACAGCATATTCGAGTGTTCACATCTCTATGAGCTTGCGCCCGCAGACTGCCAATATCTTTCAAATCAGTTCTGTAAATACAAAATTAAAAGTACTTTTTTGAGTCAAAAATATTTTTTATTTTGAATTGTGTATGTATATTCTAAATACATATTATTTCGCATGCAGTATTGTAATCATTGCACATTATTCTCTCGCATGTACCCTCTAGATTTTCCTTGATCTGAGAGGACTTCATTTATTACCCTCTTTTTATCATTTCCTTCACATAATGCTCTCTATTTGCAAGAAAACATTAGTGTGATCATAAAAGTGTACGTCCTGTTCGGACACAAACCGACGGTTTAAAGTACAGTATATTCATTGGGCACTCATTATCATGAGTTCACTACATATACATTTTCACACTATCACTGTTATTACTTTTTTGTCTCGGCTAATATCGACGTTCAACGCCAACAAAAGTCATAAAGAGCATCGTCACAAGCAATCGAACTATCACTGTTTGTAATTTGCTGGCTGACGAACCCTCTCTGATGTAATCGGTGAGCAGTGTAACTTTTTCAGGAGTTATTTGACGAGACGCGTTGAGATACTGCAGGAAGAATATGTTGGGGGCGTGGATGGCCATCCTCTGTTCTCCGCATCCCGATGGCAGTCTTATCAAGTGATCCATGTTCTGGGCAAATCATAATAGAGAAAATAAAGATGCAATAACTGATATTTGAAAAACCATGCGATCTTATTATCGAAACATAATGATTAAAATTATGCAAGAAATTTGTCTCCCCCTTCACCTAACTTTCACTGGTTGGAAGATATAGGACATCAAACACTTATACATGTTCATCATTGTATCAACGCACACAAGTCACAGACACAAGTTTCACCAAGACACTTATTCTCACATGAGATACTAATGAACATAACTAGTTACAGATAGATAAAAATGCAATACACATGTAAACTACACTTTTTGTCAATATCATTGAAAACTGAGGTGATAAAAAAACGGTTTTCTTACTTGAAACCAGCATGAAAACTGCATTAAAGAAAGTAAACAACTTATTAAAACTATACAGCTTGCTTATCATTGTTTTCTCTGTTCCAAGCGTAGAGAATAACGAATAAAAATGTTATCCAATGAAAATGTATATATGGCTGTAATTTTATTGTCGTGCACTTTTAGAGTAAATTAGAAAACTGTACAGAATTTTTATATACATATAGCGATGAGACGCTAGCCTTTGGCTTGCTTCGTTATGAACTTAATTTAGTCCAATAAGGCTGCATATATTCGAGTAACGTACGTTTGTTATATTTTATAATGTAATCAAATCTGAAATGAAAAGGATTCCATTTCTGACAGTCTTTCCAATTCCATAGCTTGTCACCAAATTTTATGTGTGCTAGTGCATTTCTATGTTTGTATTCCCAAGTTCGATAATAACTTTATTTGTATACTACTGTCCTAGTGCCCTTTTTTATTCATAATTGCCCTAAGCCCGAGCGACATTCTTCCATGTCAGAAAAAAATGTTCACATATATCGAACATAACACGTTTGTCTCATTGCATAATCACAGTCACACCTGCTTATTTAAGTGTTTCTATTCCATTTTTAAATTCCTGCATGCATGTGGTATGCCTCTGTGCATGATATTCTGCTAAAAATTTTTAGCAAGTGGAACGTAGAAATACAAGATTTTTATCGATCAGAGGGGTATGTTTGGAGGGGCATTACCCTCAAAGGGGTCCCGAGAAGGTCCCCGGAAAGAGTCATCCAAGCTCGAGCGGAATTTGGGACCGTAGCTGTAGGAGCCTGAAGACCCTCGAGAGGGATGAAGTTCCTTCCGTTCAGATCTGAGACAGAATAGTTTTGTTATCTCTAATTGGAAATAACAAATGACACATTAGTGATATAGTGGAAGGCACGCGACGATAAGATTCCTTTAAAAAGTTGAGCGCATGAAATATTCCGTCAGACATCACAGTTTTTGGTCGTGGAGAACATGTCGTGGTACAATGATGAAGTCCGTAGTCGCATGAATGAAGTACTGTTATATAGGTAATCACTATAACTGCACTAGTGTAGAAGTATCACAATACAGCTCACCATAGCTGCATTATCGTAGTAGCATCACAATACAACTCACCATAGCTGCATTATCGTAGTAGCATCACGATACAACTCACCATAGCTGCATTATCGTAGTAGCATCACAATACAACTCACCATAGCTGCATATATACAAGGACCACGTTCGCTCAGCAAGATATCCTGGAAAGGCGATGTGGATGGGACTTGTAATGTGGTACCTGTAAGTTTACAAAATATGCTTCAGGGACGTTGGTCGGGAATTAAAATCACTTCATAATCCGACCAATTTGAAATTTAGTAAGTTCAGCCACTGGAATCTCCAGTTTCGTTCAGCTAAAACGTGAAGAGAAGAGAACTCAGTATGTTTCCTGACAACAGACAGGACAAAAGCCTGTCTACGAGTATTCATTTTTCAATTCTTTGAGGCACGAGATTTGAGGCCCACCATGCAACAAATGTATCCAAATTGATGGGTTACTTAGTATCCCACCCTGCCCCTAAAGGGTTAAGACACTAAATTTCGCATGAAAATTATTTTTTTCGCTCCATCTTCACTAAAAAATAATTTGGTACATAGCAATTTTGATCCCTTAATGAATTAAAACAATCATTATAAAAGTGCAACAATGGGTCTAGCTAACGTTCTAGCAGTCCATCTCACCCATAATTTTTAGCATATGTTTATGTATACTTAGGTTGAATTAAAGAATAGGGTCTTCAAACTTATTGTTCAATCACTCAGATAGGTTTAATCAAACTTGCAGATTTTAGGATAAGATATACGGAAAACCAAAATGTGAAATTTCCAATGTTCTGCGCGTTTCTAAGAATAAAGGTCTTTTCGAACTTACGATTTGCTGACAGCTACTTCTGGTCCACACCGCGACGGGTAGTTGGCATCAATGCTGGCGCTAACGCTCAGGTTTGTGTTGCCGCCCAAGATAGCCTTGAGGCTGCAAACACAGAAAAGGAAAGAAATTTCATCAGCTAGTTGCTGGATGATGTCACTCGGTAGTTATGACAGTTTTATTTCAAGAAGTAAGCATCGCTTGCAGGGTTATGTTTCACCTACACACAAAGAACCGATGAGCACTCTAACGCTGAACAGTTCAACTTCATATATTAGTATTCAAGGGATAATCGTATACAATAGCATTACATATGCAATACAATTGCATTGTATGCTAAATGATCACTATTATGCATTTCAATGTAAAGTATACAACGCGGACTAGGGTATGATTTCGGTTCATCAAGATGATGTCTAATAAGTTGATGTTGACGTATTCCGTGGCAAGGTAGAAAGTGATGTGCAATCGTCTATGAAGCTTGGAAAAATGAATGCTGAGACAAGACATAATTTCTTCAGTAGTTATTTCTTTAATGTTGTATTTTGAAGATAGATATGCTAAGGCAATATGCATGTATATTATATACTAATATATAATATACATGCATACTAATACTAATATGTATATATATATAAATATATATATATATATATTTACATACACATGTAAATGCATGTATATACATATACAATGTGCAATAGATAATATATTTGTAAGGTATTATCTAAGTATCATAAAGTATTCCCGTATAATGCATTATTTTAGAGAGTATTAGGGTGAGTTATTCCAATACAACTTTACTCAAGTAAAAGTGTACTATCAGCAGTTTATGGTGTGAAACGTAAAAGAAAGCTTACAGTGTTCAATATTTACAATTAATCCCTATTTACGCTGTTCTTTCGGTAAATTTCATTACACGCTTTAACTGCCTCATAAATAAATTTCTAAGATACCTGATAAAATTAGAAGATCAAATAATGTTATCATAAAAGGCTTGGGGAAGTCAAATGCAAGATATGCCTGGCAGTTATGGACACTTACCTCATAGTTATAGACACTTAGGTGACAGTCATTGACACTTTCGTGTCAGCTAGGACACTTACGTGACAGTCATGAACACTTTCGTGACAGTTAGGACACTTACGTGACAGTCATGGACACTTTCGTGACAGTTAGGACACTTACGTGACAGTTATGGACACTTACGTGACAATCACGGACACGTTGTCATGCGGTGGGACACAGACCGAGCATGGCACCGAGAGCACCTCGTACACAGAGTTCTTCTCCACTTCAATGCTCACCTGTAAAATATAATTTATCATACCACGTTGAAAGGTTTCATACATTTTCATTATTGAGGACACTCACTGCAAAGACGTAGCAGTTTTACGATGTCATACTCAAAATCTAATGTTGTACATTATGATCTAGAGATTGTGGTATTAAAACAATAATTCTTTAAAAATATTTCTTAATAACATTTTATTGAACTAAGGATAGTAATGATGCGTCATAAGTTTGGCATTTGTGTAAATTGTTTCAAACGTTTAAATTCCCTCCAAGATGACCCCTGCACAACCCTGCTCTTTTCTACGTATGGCGTGTCATTTTTCTGACATCTTCCTCACTCATGTTCTATTCTACCAGAATGTTTGATTAACACCCGACTATATGCGCCGTGGCCCAGAAGGAGAAAGAAGACTATATGCGCCGTGGTCACCGAGAATCGTGACCCAAAAGGAGAAATCAAGAGAAAAGACAAGTCTAGAGAGTATGGGGATCAATGGTGATCCATCCGGTTGACGGATTATGTATTATTGACTGACTTTCTTCAGGTAGACATGAGAGGTGACGGATCCTTTAAACCAAACCACAGAGAGGATCGCTCCATCCGTCATCCCCCCTGTACATAACTTTTTTCCATGAACCTTCTTGCACTCAATTACAGTGGGAGAGCTTGTTGGGGCCCATTACCTGTTAATTTGTTTGTTTGTTTGTTTGGTGTCTGGTACAAAACAAACGATTTTTCATCTGACCCGATTACATGCTGGAACCAGTCCTCCTCAAAACTGAGCCAAAAAATGCAGACCGTCAGCCGGGATTTCTTCATTACCTGGCATAATTTGTCTCAGGTGCGGTTTCTAGGCCTTCCACTCGAAATGTTTTCTTGATATTATCATACTTTAAAGCAAACATGTTTCCAGTAGGTCCAATGTCAGATTTTAGATTTTGCTAAAAAAATCTTCACTGTCTGAAGGCTCTACAATGTCACAAACTTCTTCCCAATTAGGATTTGAGATCCGTCTAAAGCTGCTTGGTTGAATCTCTTCACAATTCTATTAAAGGCCAGATTATTTAGCACCTAACGTAGATGGTTGCCCTGAAGCTGCTCGAGTATGAAGATAACTCAACCAAGAAGTGTTCACCTGGAACACATCCCAGCATGTACAATGTGAACTTCTTAAGAAATAGGATAATGGTTGTCTGAACGGTAAATTTATAAAATAAACCTAGAGAATATACGATACTGGAAAATCGAAAAATAACGAACAACTTCAAGTCATCAAGCCTGGTAACGTGTAGAAAATGTTCAATAAAGCATTGGAGATGTGAGCACACTGAATGTAAATCATTTCTGTAACACTAAACGCAAAGAATCTTAATCTGCATGACATCTCTAAAATCTTTCTTTGTTTAACTGTTAAGATACCCTAATCAAAATATCATTATTTCATTTTCATGCTCATGTTTTATCTTACTCTGTTTTGTACCTTGTTCGAAAAAGAGACGGTTTCAAAACATAAACTAAAATGCAGCCATTCCTTTCTCCTTTGCAGCAACTTTTCATAGTTTTCATTAATCATTGCATCAATAATTAGAAACAGTGGTAAATACGAGTACCTCAAAATTCTCTTATACATAGTTGTCTCCTAACAATGTAACGCAGATGTAGCATCAATTCGTTGGCTTGGAAAAAAAACAAAACTGATTCAAAACTGAGAATACAGTGTCTATCATTCTTATATAAATATGATGATCACAGTGGGTCTCCCTAGCATATAAGCGATGGTTAAGAAGAAACTCTGCAACTGAAAGGAAGACTCAGCTCTGCTAGGCACTTTACCTCCACAGGAATAAAAACATGTTACCTGACAGCCGTAATTGAGACAGAAGTTACGGTCAAATTTTATGAGTATGAATAGTTCTGAATCTAACAACTAAGCAGCATTGTCTTGGAGTGTCATGGTAGTGCAGCATTGACCACAAATTTTGAAGTTTGTTCAACTTACTTCTCTTGAGTATGAAAATATTACGATACCGCTATGCATAAAATGGCTTATGGCGCATAAACTTGAGTACGTACCATTATAACAAAAAAAAACATCGTTGGATTCAGATATGTACTATCTGTATGGTTATAGAAGTTTAATAAGACCTCTGACTCACAGGTAAGAAGGTGTTTAAGACGTTGTACACTGAGACTGAGACGAAGAAAGTTTCCTCGACTTTAACAGAAGGAGGAAAGGACAAGTCGATTACGAGGGGCGTGAAGGTTGTGAGGGCGTACGACGGAGTAATTATAACGTCAGAGGCAACGCACACATCGTCTCCATTGCGTTTCCAGTAATTCCTGCAAACCCAATAGTAGCAATCATCATCACTTGAGTAGGTCATTAATCGTTGAGTTACTCTAGGTAACTACCATCAACGAAATCATTGATTTATTTTAAAATTGATTTTAAATTGCTTCAAGTTTTCGAAAAGGACTTTAAGTTGATGGTGGATGGATGTGTTAGCAGAAAAACTTTTAAACCCATGTTAAGAACACAGTTAATTTATCACTTATAAATAGGTTTATGGATTTTGAGACGAAAATTACTTATTTCAATTAAAACTAAGTCAACTTTGGCTTTCTTGTGTACCCTCACAAAGAATTAAAATAAGTTTTCAACTATAAACGTTGTTTTCCGATGGACGATTTTACTTCAAAAGTGGGCATCTTTGATCAAAAAATACAGTCGTTCAGGCATCAAAAATTACTACACTCGTGTTTGAGCTATGATTTACGTGAAAAGAATGGTTTACCTGAGTATAACATATTTATCAACTAGGGGTAAACAGCCAGAATCTGTTGTACAAAATGTCCAAGAATGTTCTACATTGACTAAGAATAAGTTGCGATCATAAATGCTTACATCAATGAACTAATATAATAAACATAAACGCCTGAAAAGTCAAAATCTTAATCTCAGGTTGTGAAATCAGTAAATTTTTCTGAAAAGTTCAAAAGACTGGAAATAAATTAGTAGTAATAAAAGTATTCCAAAACTCTCTTAACTCTCCTAATCATTCGGGATGAAATTCAATCCCCAAACAGGAAAATTTTATTACCTTGAATACATTAAAAGTTATTGTTTTGTTTCAAAATTATTTTGATGGTACTAAAAAATTCCAATTTGTATTGTATTATAGTTTACCCGAAGTACGTACCCTGCCGCTAACTGCAGCATGCAGAAGAACAGATACACGTATTTCAGTTCCATAGTACACGTAGATTGTACTGCACTCCTTCCTACCCGAGGTGTGGCGGGTTTCTATTTCTCAAGAAAATAGAAAATTTCTCTCTACAAAAGTCTGCTTTGCTTCAGTCTGCCAAAGGCGTGCAGTATTTTAGTTAAAATTACACTGCACTTCTGTCGAAATTAAGCGATGTTACTGTCCATCAAAAATCTGCTGCGTCTCTGTCAAATAATTTTCAAGTTTCTGAGTACAGAAGGTGTACTGTGCTTCTGTACTCGTCGACCAGTCGGTGTCTGCCCTAAACTGAGTCGACTGAGAAGATCAGGCCTATATATACGGTCAGGCAATGCGTAATGCTACAAATCAGAACACACGTTCCAAAAATCAGAGCACACGTTCGTAGAATTCTTCAGTGTTGCTAGGCACATTATGACAGTATTTCTCTAAGACGATTTTTCATTCAACGAATAAAATGATAATGCACTACCACATTAAAACGTTTGTTTCTGTATACAAAACCTGATTTGAAGGTATAATCCATTTCAAGGTTGTTAGGAAATTTTTTAAAAACATTTAATTAGAAAGTTTTAAGCTCAGTTCACTTGTAGCAAAGAAACTCAGGTATTGTAAAGTTAAAACAACTCTACAATCAAGATACGTCACTGTAATTTCCTTTTATGAGGGGACAAAAAATTTCTCAGAAAAGGTAGGCTGTAACATTTATTTGTTAACCATTTTTAGAGGAAATAGAACCCGTATTTTAGTGAGACAAGATTTCAGCACGTAATTGTGTAATGATTTCAAAACACAGCAACCGATTTTAATTCAGCATGAATTCAGAACATTAATTTTTTGCCTCAATCGATCACTCCACAAGAACTTGTGTATTTGTATACCACAAAAACAAACTTTAAATTGTATTACAGAAAAAAAAACATTGAACATTTTATTAATAAATATGTCGCGGTATGCTCGACACAACGGAGAACTGCAAGTGAAAAAAATTCTCATGCTGGTCAAACATGACCAACATGACGTCTTCACCACAGAAAGAAATCGTTTAAGGGATTCATCAACAAAACGTTGCGAAGAGAAGTTTTTGTACAATATCTCGAATAAATTTCTAACTTTTTTCCGACAGAAGCCCGCAAAACGGTATAAGTTTACGGATCGGAGAGCTATGAAGCTATACCAGTATTGACAATTTAAACTCAAAAAATGTAATGAAATAATTTTGTATGTCAAATAAGCCATAAATAAACAATTTGAACTCATATGGTTGAAAATACAAACGAAACTGTTTTAGCATTCACTGTCATTAAATTTCCGAAAAATATTTCACATCGCCACTCATTATATTCCCTATTCATACTGAAAGTATTCCCTATTCTACTACCTAGAGTTTTTTAAGGTGCAGATGGGGGAGGGAGAAGTAAAAATTCACTCTAAGAAAGAAGCGAAGTATCTCATTATTTTGCCTCCATTCAATTACTAGTATCTTCAAGCCCATCATTTCAGCACAAGACCTTAATTTTGTTATTTTACGCGAGTACAATAACATCCATGTCGTTTGGTCAAATGATTATCTTAAGAATTTCTATAATCTTCATGAGGCTATAAAGAAGTAACTTCCTTTACGTAAATATGAAGTTACTTTCTTCTAGCCACAGTGAAAAATATGTTATGGAAAACGTAGCGGCAGTTGTTAAAGTGATCCTCTCATGTAAAATGAGAAAGAAATTAAAGACAAATGGAAAATATAAATAGTTGTCAAAGAAATTTGTTATTAGTATTTAAATCTATTACGCACTTTTTATTTCGGTTTTATGTCCTATTTAAACAGGTTTACGACGCATATATACAATTTACACTTTCAAACTTAATTTCTGCCGCCTTTCGAGACTTTAATCCCTGCTTGTCTTTCAACGATTGTTTGCTTTTGAAAATTTAAACAAAACTGGAAAGCTGCATTAAAAATGTACGTTTGAAATAAAGTCCTGGCGACGTACCGTTAGACGCCACTTGAAAATCTACTGAATAATTCCTATAATATTTTCTACCTTATTTTCTGTTGCAATCAAGGAAAATATTTTCCCAGCTTTAAAAAAACAATTGATGGCGTAATTTATTGGCTAGCTGTCCCACATATCTACAAACAGATTAATTGGTGAATGGTTGGAGGAGGAGACATGAGCGTACTCACCTGAACTTGGATAACATTTATCTTATCTTCTATCCAGTCTGTGTCCTAGCTTGGAAAACTAGGCCAGTAAATTACCTCAGACTTAGTATATTTCTTGAATTTATTATTGAGACTGCAGGAAAATAAATGATATACTCGTCCCCCGTGCTAACATTTTGGTTCAGCCTTCAATTTGCTTACCATACCTTTCCTCCAGCATCCTGTTACCCTCATGGGATCATTCTTTTTTTTGGCGTGTGCACTTATGAAAACTTAAACGCAAGATAACTGGAGATAATTTTCCATAAATAAATGGTCATTTCTGAACATTGCAGTAGGGCGTACTGTATTTTGAGGAATTATTTTTCTATATTGTAGGCTAAATTTTGAAACCAAGCCTACGAAATACCACACTGGCGTATTATTAGTACACCAAATACTAATTGGGAACGTATTCTAAACCTTAATTTAATTTCGTTCACGTTCTTCTATCTTAAATTGTTAGTGTTTTTGTGTTCTTTACCAAGTCCTCTATACCAAGAAAGATCATAAGCATTGCTTTCATTCGCCTTGATTACAAAAAAATTATGAACTGAATCCAAACCATTGCAATATATAGGGCAAAAATGTGTAACTCAACAACCCTAAATGAACATAGGCATACATCAACGCGTATGTAAAGTCCTTTTCATAATATTTGTTGCATCACTACTTAAATATCTTCTTTAATCATCATGTAAGACATAACTAGAAAATAACATCATAAACATATACAGTGGGTGCAATATAAATACGAATCACGTTAACAAAAGTTTCAGTTACTATACTTATGCTACTAGATAATAAATAAAATTTTAACATCGTTTGTATTTGTGCCACGAATTCTAATTTTAAATTGTTTAACAGAAAATATAAACAATGCACATTCTGTTAATAAAAAAGTTGAACAAATATGTCAAAAAAAAATTGTACACTTAAAGCCAGTTAGTACTTGGTCATGTGGTCTTTGTTTGCTATTATCGCTTAGAATAGTTATCTATAAAGTTCTTGTAAACATCTGCAGGTAATTTTTACCACTCTTATTCGCTTACTCGTTTTAAATTCGTTATATTTCTTGTGTCTCTTTTCTGAACTTTCACTTTGAATTGTCGCTATGGGTTTTCAATAGGGTTGGTCAGGTAATGCCACTGCATTACCTTAATTTTATTCTGCAGAAACCACGATGATGTGTCCTTGACCATATGTTTGGGATAGTTGTCCTGTTGAAACGTTCATCCTCTTGGCAAGTTCAGGTCCGTTACAGATACCAAGAGGTTATCATCAAGAATCTTACGATACATCGAGCTATTCATTGTGTCTTCAATAATATGAAATTTGTCAGTACTTGCTCTACAGTTGGGATGATATTCTTGGAATCATTGTCGGAGTCTTTTTAACACGTTGACTCCGAAGTGGTACGTATGTGTACCACTGAGGTTAGGTTCTGTAATTTTTTCAGATCCTTCTAGTGACTATGCGTACAAAGTGAAGTTTTACACCAATCAGGCAATCGGAGTCAACGTGTTAACTAACCTTATTCCGGCCAAATAATTCAATCATCGTCTCGTCAGACCATAGTATAACTTCTCAAAAATTTCTATGTTTCTCCAAACTATCATTTGCGGAAAAATTCAGACGATTTCTAACGCGAATAGGGTCCAACAAAGGGGCCTCACGTGGTGTTCGAGAACGGAGCTCTTCGTCTTGGTCAGTTTCTAACCGTGTTTTTTCCAACTTTTGCCTCAGGGGTTTCAAAATCTTTTAACACGTTGCCTCCGATTGCCTAACTGGTGTAAATCTTCACTTTGTACGCATAGTCACTAGAAGGATCTGAAAAAATTACAGAACCTAACCTCAATGGTACACATACGTACCACTTCGGAGTCAACGTGTTAAAGTTCAGATCAAGGGATTTGAGGGCTCTTTTTTACTGCATGAACAATATTGATGGATCTGAATTCAATTGGGTGTCCAGAACGAGGTTTACTAACAGTTGACTGACAAAACTTGAACTCACAAATCGTTTCACCTGTAGTTGAATTTGGTACGAGTATTTCTAATTTAATTAAAATTTTCCCATAGCCGACACCTCTATTATGAAGCGCAACAATAGGCTTTGTTAAGTTGAGACAAAGCAACAATAGGTTTTGAGTTCTCCCCACTCGGTGTTTAATTGTTCATACTCCTCTTCTAATACAATATTAGGAAATTTCAAGGAAAGAGGAATGATGGAGTGTCGTTTCTCCATACTAACGTTATCGGGATTCATTGCCTCAAACAATTCTGTTTCTAAATGTATCATTTGACAAAAACCGGCCAAACATTTACTTCAATAATCGTACATGGAAGTTAGCTTATTCGTAATTCTTTACGTTCTTTGTCAGTAATTTTTCCTGATTCTCAAGATAAACAGCTTCTACTCTGGCACCGTGGTAGATCTTATCAATTTAAAGGTAAATTGAAGAATCAATAACATCAATTTTTGGTATTGTAGATCATCATTCTCAATCATTTCGCTTTCCACAAAGTAACTGGAAATAGCTATAACACTGGCATTCATAGAGCTCTTTAATTTTTGCAGTCGAAAGATCTAAGCTTGAAATGCAAAATTTAGCTTAAAAACAAGGGATAATATATTATAAAAGTTGCAAATGAATGATGCCTCTTATTCTGTGGGATTGCAATTAATCTAATATTGTCGAAAACGATTTAGCATTATCGTCTAATACTGGTATTGTGAAAAACAAAGGGAGAGCCGCGCATTGATCAAGTGTTCTCTTTAAAATTTGTTCAAGAGATAATCATCTAGTTCAACTAACATGCAAAATCTCTATTGAATCAGTAATAGGGAAAATCTGAAAGTCTGTACGCTCGTTAAAGCGCTTGGAACTATTGGAAAGCAATGAATAGATATTTTGAGCAAAATCTTTTAACTCGTTAGGAAGTTCCAAGGACGCTTTGAAAGCACACAGGCACAATGAATGGCCCATACACCTCTGAACATATTATGTCAAAACCATTTCCTTAAGTAAATGGTGAACGTCATTTACGCGTCCCATCATTGCACTTGCATTGTCACTTGTAAAACTGGCAATATACTGAATGGAAAGGCCGTATTGCTCAAAAAAAGTTATCAATGAATCAGAAATTTCCTTTGCATTGCAACCTGTTACCTCAATCTAGGTTAAAATTGGTCAATGTTTCTTAGTACATCAAAATGGTAGTACCTGGTTAACACAACAAGTTGTTTGATAGTAAAATATCGGTAGTTTCATCGATAACTATACAATTTTTTGTCTTATTTAATGTTAAAATCAGTTTCTTTAAATAATGTATACCAATGACAGCATGAAAAAACACCAGTACCTTTAGTACGTCTGTGTTCAATATTTTTGCAGATCGAAGAACCATTGCAGACATTAGTTACCAATGTTAGTCAATGATCCAAAAAAGTTATTAGTGAGTTATGCTCTACTACCAAGCCACAAAGCTTCAGTTCAGCTGCAGTTACTTTGCTTGAACACCGTGATGACGTACTGTGTTGCACGAAATCGGTTACTTCTGAACATATGCTATCGCTACTTACATTTTTGTTTTTTCTGTATTGACGTGTTTTTTTAACTTGTGCTGTTCCACCAGCTAGTTTGCAATTACCAAATTCGCAGAAAGCTTACTTCTATTTCCATAAATTACTGGAATCATCGCTTAAAATCTTTCATCTTCGAATCAATCATTTCTCAATTTTCATGACAAGTTTCTGACAGACATCACCGTGCTTGAACTTCAGTAAGCATGTGGCTGCAATTTTAGCGGAATTTAGTAGATGCAAGATGGGGCTCTCTATCATCAACAGGCCATCGTGAGCGATTACTTAAAGAATATTTTTCAAATTAGTCATAATCTTGGGGTACGAAATTTATTAGCCTCCAAAATTTTCTGATTTTATTTTTTACGATTTCTTCCTCTGTGTTGACCTGAAGTTTTAAGTTTTCGTCACTACACCATGAGATCTAGAAGAATTAAAAGCTATACTGCAAAACGATCTTGAGCTCGTAAAGAACGACCTGCTAAGATTAATAAAATAACGACGAAAACTGTCAGAGCGTCTGCAAAAAGAGGGACATCACGTGAAGTAGAAGTCTGTTCAAAATACATGTGGTTTTGAACAACTTTTTCATTGCTAGACTTATACAAATCACATATATTAATTATTTTTTCATTTCTTTTTAGTAACATGAGCTAAAATAGACAACATTAAATGAGTTTTCGATGTTCAAAAGCGATATATACATTTTATTAAGACTGACTTTACATCATCTATTCTAAATGAAACTACATAACTTCTCCCTTGTACTCTACAAGCTCAATATTTTCCCAAAGTGCTCCGTTAAAATTGTTGAATTGAATGATTGAGTAACGCGGTGAGTGTACTGAAAGAATGTTACAAATCCCTTTAATCAAAACGAACTCGAATTTTGTGTTCTGAATTGGCTTTTCATTCAATACAATATCTTATTTATGTCCCAAGGTTATCTAGTTCATGTAGGAGGCGGAAAAAACCGTCATGTCGTTTACAATTATATAACTGCGTACACTTGCAGCAAGATTATACATGACCAAAATTCTTTCAGCTTGCATAGAGCAGTATATGTAATTGTAGGATGAACTATGAACGAAACATTCAGCCATACAAATATTCACTCCCACGATCTTCTGTAACATCTAATTATTAAAACATTATTTTGGTACGTACAAGAACATGTGCCGTTTGTGTGGAAGAATATAAGAATATTCATACATTCCTTTCCCATAAATTTTCTATTTTTATTCTGAATTTTCTTCGCTAGAAGTTTCTCTAAAGAGGAGAGGCGAATATGTTTCGCATGTGATACAGCAGTTTCACTATTTAACTTTTCATACGTAATAACTCCATTCGCATACACGCGGAGCATGAGTTTGTAGGTGAGTAGTAAAATAGGTGTCATATTAACTAAATATGATGCTAAGATAAGTGATCTTTCGCTACGAGTGATCAAATGAAATCATTTCTATAAACGTTTGAAAGAAGTCCCTATTTTTATTCGGGCCATGTAAGCTACATATTCTATTAATTTATTTGGAACAAACTTAGGGTGAGATCTAATTTGATAGTCTTGGCTATGTTTTCCAATTCAAATTCTTGCTCTAACACTAGAGTTCAGACTTGTTGTTGCCTCGTGAACTGTAAAAGTTTCGTTCCTATTACTAATGTTAGCTTTAAGGAATCAGCAAAAAAAGAGCTCGGAACTAAAATATATGAAGAATAGGGATGGTTATATACAAAACATGTTTCACTTATTTTACCATAGCTTGATCAATAACTGTTATTACTCTAGTTTTCTATACCTTTCTTCTTCTTGGTTAAGCCGATGCTATGCATCCTAATGCATCTGCATTGTATTCAATATTTGGAGCTACGTGGATACATACTGAAATAAATTCAACGTAGATTCTCGCAGAGGTTTTAGTAATAAAATAAAAATAATGTGAGGCGTTCAGATTAAAATTATAACCAATAACTTTCTGAACCAACCTTTTGAATGTCAGATACGAAAGAAAATAAATTAATGGATATAAGATAGCTCAATTCTTCGTAAGTTTTGAGATTATATTTTGCCCGTTCCGAAGTTTATTCACATGGTTTCAATATTTACTCCAGTCATTCACCTGTAGAGATTGCTATTGTATTACTCATTATGATTATTTAACACTTTAGGATTTTATAACATAATAGGACATGTTAAAGCTCGATGTTGTATCGTATTTTACGCGTCAACTTTATTGGAATTACATTGTTTCATTTTTGCTCATTTCGTGTTGTGTTGATTTCAGAAGCTCCAAAGTTCTTTGAGACTTGTAATGATACATTTCTTCTCCATAGCAAACACAATGCAGTTGTCCTCGTGGTTCTGGTTCAGAGAGGACGGAGAATTTTCTTCATTAGAAATGTTGTCAAAAACATGAGTAGCTGGTTAGTTTCGAGTCTTCCATCGTCGCAAGAAATTCTGGAGATTTTCTTGAATAAAGAAAGTTATTTCTTTAGCTGTGCCCAAATCCAAATTACAGCGATGACCCTAGAATATTCTCGAATTTTTTATTCCTACTCGAGACTGAGATTACTAAGATATTTCATCCAGCCTCTGCAACTGACGTTCACATTTTGACAAGGAGCAGCTCCAGTTCAGTTCCAATGAACGCTGGGATTTTACGAGATCAAACGAGTACCAACTAACCAATCACAGTTGCAAGAATAAAAAATTCGTTTCAACGTACTAAAATACGCTGATAATTACGAAATTCATAACAGTGGCACTCTATTGCTCCCACATTGGTCGAGTGGATAGCGTACCGGTTTGCTATGCCGGAAAACCCGAGTTTGATATCCGTAGCCGGGTTTGATAGCCGTCTGTTTCAGCTTGATCATCGGCGGCTAGAAATGTCCAGCAGCTGCTAGGCTGGGCGCTTGGTGTAAGCCACACCACCACCACGCTCATCAACACGCTCCTACAAGCCTCCACTTCACGTTGCAGCGCAGAGGACGGGGATCTCCCTTGAAGCATCACTACTACTCTTCTCTGAAGATCTTCTCGACAAGCATCAATACTTTTAAGATGTTAACATTAGGAATTTGAAAAAATAATGTATCTGCACTATACATATACTCTATAAGAAATAAAGTTTCTTTCTTTCTTTCTTTCTTTCTTTCTTTCTTTCTTTCTTTCTTTCATTCTTTCTTTCTTTGTTTCTTTCTTTGTTTCTTTCTTTATTGGAGCGTAAAAGCGATTGGGTGGCGGACGACATTATACACAAAGAGCAATTTTACCGGCTCTATACTCGTATGAGTGGTGATATATCGTTATCACCCTTAGTGCTACCAAGCATATTATTATAAAAATTCACTGGTGATATGTGTGACGTAAAAACATTGAGATTGCCTAAGGTAAAATATTTATTAATTATGAAATCACAAACCAACATTTTCTTGATTCCTCTCTATTGGAGCTTTGTGATGATGTGAGATGATGGTGATGATGGATGTGTACGTGTGGAAGGCATGTGTGATGATAGTGATGTGTGATGATGTGTGATGATGGTGATGGTGGATGTGTACGTGTAGAACTCATGCGTCATTTGACCACTTAAACCCAACGGTCGCGCGTTCGAAAACACAAACACAGCTCACTTTTGATGGCTCGGAAAAGTTGTAGGACAGCAAAACTCAAGGACGTGACTTATGCTTCCACGTTTGAGTCACCAACCGTAAGGAGCTACGAAAGGAGGAGCTAAATAACCAGGAGGTGTGGTCTGAAAAACAACAGAGGATTATACAACCAGCTGTCGGAAAATAAAGTGGTTCAAAAAGTTCAGAGACAGAAAGTGAACAGTGCTGGGAAGCAGTAGCACAGGGTGTCGACGAACAACAGCAGGAGGGCGTCAACAAGAAATCAAAATACGGAAAATCTTCTCGACGTAAAGAGGAGAATATTTCTGGGATAGGAAACAGAAACCATATGCCATGAAACAGGATAAGCGTATTAAGGGCACCTCTGTCAAGGCATGTACTTATGGAGGATTTTCCCTCATTCCTAGGGAGGGAGGTACTTTGGAGCAACTGGATCCCAGAAGAAGTTTGTGCCCATGAAACCTTGAAGAAGTTCGTATCAACTTAAGAGAAGTTCTTGCCTATAAATAACTTGGAGAAGCTCGTAATTTCAGCGTCAATTGGGATTTAATGTCTACGTTAACCACTTCGGAAAATTAACAACAGAGACTACGTGGAGGTATTAATTAACACACTTCAACCCATCGGTGCCCTTTAAAAGCAGTGGAGGTTAGGAAACAGCGTGAACAACCTGGAGACAGAGCACACACAAAACAAACAAAACAAAACAAACAAAAACATATATTTCCAATAAAGTTGGTACATAAGAAATGTAACAGCATTGGTTTTTAAAAATGCCTTATAAAATCCTTAAGTGGTAAGTATTCTATGCATAGTATCACAGATGATAGAACAGCAGTACCTACGGGTATACGTAAACATTCACATCACGCAATGAACGTTAAATATCCATGGGGAAACAAATGAAACTTCGCTTTTTCAGTGATGACTTAAGAGGTAATCATTGGTGATACATATAAATTCTGACGTGGTAGGTATTATACGCATTTTAGGTAATAAGCGAAATATTTTCTTTAGGTACAGATAAGATTTGACATCATTACATTTAACTGAATTGGTTATTTAACATCCGAGAAAGACTGAAAAAGGAAAATTATGAGAGCGAAAACTTAAAACATAAAGTTGTGATTGTTATTAAATTGAAATTGTAATTTCTAATTACTGGTTGACCGTATGGTATGGCTTGCTGATGATCAAACAAACAAACAATCTTTATTTCCAATCGAGTACACAGTACATAGACATTAGTACATTGGTTTTTCAAATTCTTAAGATTAACATTCTAAGAGTAAGGGTTATGGTGAGCTCCATGCGACGATCCCGGGAGGTTGATGGGCGTTTTCATGGGCGGGGAGTTGAGTGCTTAGCGGGTTGAGTGCACGGCGCGGCGATCGAAAAATAACTCGTGTCCATGGCCGGGTTCGAACCCGCGGTCTTTCTACATGAAGCAGAGACCCGATACAGAACACGGGTCGCAGACCACTCGACCACGGTGGCTGCACGATTTAATTTAATCATTATAACAGTTATCTGTAAACCTCGTGTTTAATATGAACGGGCGTTACATATCAGAGAAAACGAGTAAAAAAAAAGATATAACAGTGAATGTGTCAAATTTTCAATACTTAGATGTTGATATAGATAAGAAAAGCTGTAGTAGACTAAAGTTCTGAGGTTTCACAGTCACTTATTGTAGCAAAGCAATTACTGACAGTGACGGATAAATTTCTTGATTATGTATTCGATAAGTACAAAAATAACGTAAAAAAACACACACATACGCTCCGTAGTGTAAACAATAGGGACGACTTTGCGACAAAGAGTGGACGCGCAATAGGATGAACGGTGTGGTTACCATGAACAAGATGCCTTTCTTCGTGCCATTCGGTGTGAGAGTGAACTCGGCAGATTATTATCAGTGAAATTAGTCTACAGGACTGCATTGAATTCATTAATTCGTGAGAGTGCATATGGGTGATTATTATTAGTAAAATTAGCTAATAGTATTGCATTGATACCATTAATTCATGACATGCTCGCGTGCCATTTACATGTGTCGTTAGTGTGATATCATGTCATCTCTCCTGCTATTCAATGTGACATGAATTTAGTTAATTCTTATGATTGGAATTAGGGTAAATTTTAGGAAATAGGATTACAGTGATTTACAGTGATCTATGATCTACCTTCGCGCCATTTTAAGTGTGTATTAGTGTAAACATTGCTAACTAACTTATCATATTTGTTTCCTTCTTGCATCGTCCTCATTAATGAACAACGTGTCTTAATGTCAGGAGGTTTGGATCCCTCCAATTTGCGACGACTGTCTCGTTATGGATAATTGATTGCATTCCTGATTAACATAAAGGTGTATGTATGTGTTTTTCCCTTGAAAGATTCAATTAATGTTCGAAAATATCTCATAATTCATACTGCAAACGTATGAAAAGAATTCGTATCGCCACAGCTTCTTTATTTTACCGCCACAATGGTCAACTGGCAATCATTCCCGCTTGCGATGCTGAAAGATCCAAACAAACAAACAAACAACTTAATTTCCAATCAAGTACACAGTACATAGACATTAATACATTGGTTTTTGAAATTTTTAAGATTAACATTCTAAGAGTAAGGGTGATGATGAGCTCCATGCGACGATCCCGGGAGGTTGATGGGCGTGTCCATGGGCGAGGAGCTGAGGGCTATTGAGGGCTCACAGATAAGTACGAGCACACGGCGTGTAATAACGAGAAACAACTTGTATCCATGGCCGGGTTTCGAACCCGCAGTGATTCTGCACGAAGCAGAGACCTGATACATAACACAGGCCGTAGACCACTCGACCACGGTGGCTCAGTTCCTGTAGTTGTCTGAGTCTGTTTGTGCATGCTGCGATGCTGGACGCCTGTAGTAGGACTAGATCTTCATCACGCTCATCGAAACTCCCCTTCGAGCTTCTACTTCAAGGAGCTACAGAAATGTATGAATTTTGCTGTTAAAGGAGTATGCAAAGGAAATTTCAGAAAAAAACGAGCATGCAACCCTCTCATAAAAAAGCTTAACTGGACCCCGATAGAACAAAGATTACTCATTCACAAGGTAAAATATGTATTCTCCTCTGTATGTATATCGCCCCCAAAGTTTTGCCAAAGTTGTTAAATTCCATCCATCCACTACCGATGCTATAAAACCTACTTGACACGATGTTAACAACAGTTTCCGCTTGTCCGATGCTGGACAAATGGCTCTTTCTGTTAGAAGGTTAGAAAAATCACAGGAGCGTGATTACGCTAACCAGGTTTATTTCAGTGAACACAGTTTGGTTATAGTGCAGACACCAATGTCTACATGGCAACGGCAGGCACAAGAATGGGACCGGAACCAGAGGACGCGCTGAGAAAATGGTTCTCTACCACTAGCTGACTCTAAAACGCATTCTGTTACAAGAGCGTACAAAAGCGAACTGTGTTACATCACAGCGTTACACATTAACCTTAGACATACTAAAGTCGAACACATTCAAGGTGGAACATTTAAACATTCAACACTTTCATTCTCAGGTGTAAAAAAATAACTTTTAACGAAACATACTACATACAAGTGTTTACCATGTGTTCGTGGGATATAATTTGAGTGTTCATAAAACATTTCAAATCTTGGTACATTATTACTGCCATACCAAATGAAAGTAGTTTTCCCATTCATACTACGCTTCCATTTGTTCAGACCTGAATATGACTGAATTATTTGCTAACATACTCGTGATGCATGCACGCCAAGCTCAAACTGTCTTGTACTACAAGAAAACGCGTGAGCCTCGATTATAGAGGAATGGGGTATCCTGTTGTATGTGCGTGTGTATTGGAGGGAATTGAAGGCCGTTACAAAGGCCCCAGCCAAACGCTGGCCCTCGATCTAAGTCTAAGGGGCTACGCAGCGTAGTTATCGAAGCCCCAAGAAAATACAACATCGAAGAAGAAGGTTTTGGAAGACGTTGAGCGAATTATATTGTGCTTTTATGTTGTGCAAATAAAATTGGAATATTCTGCATTGATAATAGTTTAGATACTTTCTTAGCATTACGGTTAATTGCTGAGACGTTCTGTATTATTTTATGCGTTCGTGGACTTACTCGGTATGTTAGTAGTCTCTTGGAGGAGACTAATGTAACTCACCTGGAGCATTTTGCCAATAGCATTGTAATTCTTGGCCTTTATGGCAGTGACCTGAGTCCATAAATTTCCGTTTAATATCATGTCTGAGTTCAACAGCTACCAAATAATTATTAGCAGCAGGCCTCATGGAAACAGCTTCATAGCACATGGGGGCTCAACCTAAGATGTGCTATGGATTATTCTTACGTCACACCTTTATATCACAAAAATTGACCTAAATGTAAATGATGGAATCAGTCTTTTATTTCAACCAACTAGCCTCCAAAATTGGAAGAAAATGCCATGTGTTACTTTAATTCTATACTGCAGGAAAGAATACAAATTTGTTGCCAAGATCATACCTGACAATTTTTGCTTTCTAAAAGAGACTGGAGGTTTTAAAAATATTCCAAAAGGTTACATTGATCAACTCTAATTTATTTCTGTATAATTCTTGCTGATTTCAATATTTTTTTACCTTGATTTTAAATTTGGAGCTATTCAACTTAAATTCTATACTTTATAGAATGTAAGATTATCATAATATCTCTAATATTGATGTTTACTCTAGTATCAACCTATAATTTTGAACATTAACTTTGAATTTTTGACAGTTGTTTAGATTAAACTTGCCAAGTGTTAGTTGTGAACATCACCTTTATGTTGCACCTACCCATGCTATACAGACTATAAACTAAATAGTCAACCTAGGTTTCAACTCATAAGTGACCATCATACCATATATAGTTGGGACCTTTATAAGCTGAGTTAATGGCTGTGAACCCACTTTTTAACTCCTCATATTTTAAAATCTATGGTAAATAATGCTTTAAGAAATTGTTCTTAAAATTTAAAATTTCTCATTCTTTGATTTCAAGATAATTTTGCTTGTGTATTGCAAGGCAAAGTATGGAATAAATGATCCAGAATTTAAGCTAAAATATGTTAATAATGTTGAGTTATAACATTCAGTATGTTTTACAAATACAGTACTGATCAAACTATTATGAATCTTAAGAATTTGTAATTTTTCTAAAAAATGTATATAAAGTTTTATTATATACAAGTAATAAATTGGTTTTCATACATGTAGCATAAATATCCAATCTTACATTTTTTAACATTTGGTTTGACTTTTTTAGCTGCTTTGCGTGCTCACATTAATATTCATTATTTTTTATACATTTTTTTCTTGATAACTACATATTAGCATGTATAGAACAACTCAAGCAATTATGAAATGCTCCTAAACATCATGGTTCCATTTCAATTGTTCTTGTATTCATGATAGCTCAAAACTCTTTAATGATGACGTATGCTATGGAAGCTCGAGATACGAACAGCATGTATACGAGGAAAGTATGAGCGGAAATTTTTGCTCTAAATACAATTGTTGCCTCAAGTAATGAGCCACAAGTCAGGCTGTGGGTGTACCTGGTGTATATTTTCTGATCTGCCTCAACCTGGATTCACCCCTTGTTAATCAGTGTCCCATGTTCTCTCATATCGTGAGGATCTATGCATTTATGCGCTTGTGGTTTCATTGTTTTTTTTTGCATTTAACGTAAAAGTTTCTTTTAGGTGCGTGAAATTTGCTATATGAGCTCAGTGTTGGTACGAATTAAACTCTTATCTTGAGGTACCTCTGTATTTGAATTAAATAATAACTATACAATATGTATTTCTACATTCAATTATTAATTGTACTAAAAAATGACAAATTCAAATAGTAGAAACCCAACATGTTTTCAAACTTGAACCTACCATCAATGAAAATATTAATAATGTTTTTGCTCTCAAACTATTTAATAGAACTTCAACTTAGATTATTTGAACTTTCTCCTAATCATCCATTTTGCCTCCATGGTACCTTGAAAACATGCCTGGGTAGTACATTCTTAAGGACTTGACTATTGGGTGTGTGTGTATGAATAGGTGGTTACCACATCAGATAATTTCTGAGGAACTGAATTACAACTCTTATTGCTAAGAACACTTTGCAACTGAATTGCAACTCTTATTGCTAAGAACACTTTGCTTGTACTGAAATATTCTCAAACAAAGAAATTTGTATGCTTCCTCAGTTTAAATGCTGATATTGTTTTATAAGAAATGCACAAAACTTTAATGTCAGTTATGAATTCATTCTAGAAAATGAAATATTGTAGCTTGAGTAACAATTCTGTTAGTTTTCCTGTTCACAGTGTTGGTTTTGTATCTATTTCCTTGGATGCAGGTTTTTGTTCAAAGTCTTATAGATTTGAAAATATTGCTTGAAATGATATGTATGCTTATTCATTTTAAATGTGGTTGCACAAATTCATATTAATGTAACACATACTGTAATGATCAGTAAATTCTATCATGTAATTGAACTCCTTCAAGTCAGCAGTTCTATCATTAGTTTAGACATGAAAAGGTTATATTTTTTGCTTCAAGCAGAGTATGATATTAATTTAATGTGAAAATTTTAGTTCTTCATTTGTTGATTTACCAAATGTCAGTTTTGATCAAAATTTATGCTGTTCTGGGACAGTCCACTAATCCTTTTTAAAATGTTTCTAAACAGAACTAAACTAAGACTAAGTTTATTGTTAATTTCTTATAATTTTGTGAAGCAGTAATGCCTATTATGTGTATAAATAGAAGAGGTACTGATCAATGAACAATATAGGGGCAATAATCATGCCAGCTTCATTTAATGCATTCATCTGGTGACAACTCTACCTAAGCTGTCAATACATTTCCTACACAACATCGATGCAACTTCTTATTTTCTGGCAAAAATTTTCATGGTGCTTAAATTTTTTTCAGTTTTCAGCTTTTTGACAAGCATGTGTTTAAATAGAGCTATGTATGTGATGACAGATACTTATTTCCTACCACTTGCATGACTAAATTTTATTACCATTCTGTAAATTTTCTTTTTGTTTTCATGGTTTTGATCTTTTCCAGAATGTAATTCTTGAATCCTAATAGAGTAGGTGAAAGTAAATTATATAGCCACCAAAATGTTGAGGCAAAAGCTAGAGAAGTATTTCTCCAAAGTTGAGGATTTTGTTGGGTGAGTATTTTGTTTGTTAATGTCAATTTGCTTGAGCATTTCATTAATACTCAAGCATGTTTTATTTTGTTATCTCTGAAGAATAGGACATTTTGTCTTAAGATTGTTATGCTTAACCCATTAATGATGAGAACTTTTTACTAGATGTTCACTTGATGTGGCTTCAAAGCCAAATGAACATGGTGTAACTGACATTTAAGAATAAAACATGTTCAGAAAATGTACAAGCTTTGTATTGAACCAATTAACCCACTAAAATCGATACATGATAATGCAGTTAAATTATTTATGCATTATTTTCCCGTGGTTTCAAATGGAACCGCTCATCATTAATGGGTTAATATGTGAATTATTTTAATTTTTGGAAAGGGATATTTAAAGCTTCAAAATATAGTTCACTGTTAATTGTTAGCTGGATTGTTTACTGTAAGAGTGATACTGTTAGGTTATTTCTATGAATTTTTAATTTGTATATGATCCTGTTATAGATGTTAGGATAAGGAGTTGTTGTTGTTGTTGTCATTCCCCAGCCCCCATCAGCTGAGGCAGCCAGCATTGTGCAAGAAGCAGGCCACCATCACAGGGTCCAGGATAAAGAGTTGTTGCCTTTATCAGAAAAATAATTACAAAAGGAAGGTCATATTGTGATTCTCTTGGCTCATTCTATAGATGAATCAAGCATGAAGAAATGGCAATTAATGTCCTTGAATCTCTCCTCAAATAGCAAAAGTTAATGAGTGTTGTGAAAACTACATAGGCAAGAATCATCCTACCATTTTGGAAAGAGGTATAGGTTTGAGTATTTACACATGAGGAAACTAAGCTGAGACTGTGAAAGATATTTGTGTTGGGCCTGGAGGAAGACTAACAAATTGAAGAGATTATAAAATAGGAAACTTATGATTGGCCTGTTTTATTCATAGCCATAAGAATCTGTTATGCTCTTTTTGAAGTGTTAATTGTTTCAAAATTCTGTTTTATAGATCTAGCTCTAGTTGATTTTTTATTTTTTACAGAGAGAAGAAGGACAAAGCTGAGCACCTTCAGCTATGCCAACAAATACATGACATAATTAGAGAGCAGGAGAAACTCCTTGGACTACAGAAGCCAAAAACAGCACTCCTCCATCTGTACATTGATGGAATGGACCATGATCAGGTGACACATTTGAGGGGTAGCTGTGGCTAAAGCCTTTTCTACAGGGTGTCTCAAAAAAATGTACTCACACTTCGAATGACGAGATCCTTTATTAATGGACATACAGTGAAATAGAATAGCTTCGAATACAGAAGACAAATGTGATTAAAGAATCATGTTCGCAAATGTTCGAATTGATGACCATTATTGTCCAGACAACGCTGATAACGCACACCAAGGGTGCGTTACATTTACTTTTTTTTGAGACACCCTGTATATTGTAAATTCAAGTTCAATTTTTAAATTCTGCTAAGACTAGTGAATATGTTAATGGATGCCTGTGGAACTATTGTCAATTATTTGTTGCTATTTAAAACAATATTAGCTAAAGTATTATTCTGATGATTCTTTTAAATTGTATTGCCAACTTATGATCTATGGTATTAATAAAATCCTCATATAGATCATAAATCTTTATGAAATCATGAGGAAAATCTATGAATTAATTTATTTGACTTTTTAATTTCTTGATTAAAGCAGTAGATAAATTTATATTTCTACTATTTTTACTAATATTATTCTGCCTGATGCTGAGCAAATAATTAATTCATGATCAGATATGCCAGGATTGAAGTTAGGAAATTTTCAACTTAAAATTTTGGTTATGTTTGCTGATCTGCTCTGTTATCTTAAAGTATTTATGCTGTGCAGTAATGACATTCTTAATATTGAATTGAATCTTTTGCTGGTAAGGGTACCTAACAACGAAAACATGCACTGTAGTATTAACATTGTAATTTTGCCTTTATTTTGAAGCATAGGTGGCAATTAAAAATTAATGGGTTGTATCCCTCCTGCCTTACAGTTAAAGCCTATATTATATACGTATCTATTTTCCTCACTAGTTTGAATGTATTACATTCTTGGAGCAATTCTATTGTAATCATGTGATTAAATATTTAAAATACTTGACAGTTCCTGTGGAAGTTCCACGGTTTAGATTTTACTCATTTTAAATTATTATGAAGATGAATGCATTGAAGATTTGTGACAAATTGTGCTTTAAATGAATATTTTTAATTAATATACACAGAACTTCAATTGTGTATCTTATCTATCGATTAAATGGCCCAGATAGTACCCGTTGAAATTCCTTAATTTAAAATCTATAAAATAAAAAAATCAGAATTTATAAAATAAAATACATTTATTCAGTTTTACTTGTGGTATGTATTATCAGAATCTGAATATTTTTCATGAATGTTTACAGAGCTTCCATTTTCTATATTATCTACATGGTCGTGTAAGAGAAGAAAGCTAATAATGGAAAAATGATGTGTTTTATAGTGATCGGGTGCCTTTGGTATCCACAATACAATGCTTGTAATGCATGCATACCCGTTCTGATTTCAGTCCCATAATTTTTCTTAAGTAATAGATAGGAAGTAATGGGACGGATACAGTGAGATGGAGACTCATAGTCTATTATATATGTAGATGCATAAACCTCTACACTAAAATAGTACTTCATTCCTGCCAACATTACTATAATGACTAAAAAATGTGTCAATATATAAAAGTATAGAATTTAAAAAAAATAGATTACTGTGTATGATTCAATAACGTCAATTTCCACAGATTGCGCAAGAGCTTGCTGCAAACGAAGAGGAGCTTCTTGCTACAGAAGGAGATGCGGCCGGCAGTCTCATGCATCAGACCTCGGAGCTCATGTGCCTCTTGGAGACCAGCCCTACTGACCTGCAGGTGGTCTATGACATTCCACTCCAGATCCCAAACACTGAACAGAAACAAAGTGAACGAAAGAGGGCCAGTTTGGTTGAAAAGGATGGAGAAGGATATTCATGCAATGGTTCTGACGGTAGTGAAGAGGAGGAATCTGATGAAGAAGTTGGTGATGGCAACAAAAGCAGTACTGATGAGGGATTGGCTGTCAGTGGAGAGGATGACAATGATAATACAGATGAGGAAGAACAAGAAGAATCTGAGAACGACTTAGCTGGAGGTTCTGATGATCAAGATGAGGAAGACTCAGAGGAAGAGGATGATGGCAATAATAGAGACGAAAGGGATTCTCATGAAGGGAGTGATGAAGACTCAGATGTAGACAGCGATGACAGTGCCTATGCTGAGCTGGACAAGCAGCTTTTTCAACAATACATGGTTGATGAGGACAAAAAATCAGACGAAGATGACGACCCCATAGAAGACCTTGCCGGAGCTAGTGAATCTGATAGCGACGATGAGCCTCGACACAAAATCGAAGAGGAAGATGTGGAGGACCAGGAGGAACAAAGCAGTGATGACGGTGGAAAATCTCATAAGAAGAAAAAAAATGTTCGATTCAACATAAATTCGTCCTCCAAAATAAATAATCAAAATCCCTTACAGAAAGTTCAGTTGCCTAATTTCTCACATTGCAGTGTGGATTCGCAGTTCTTCAATGTACGTGAGAGTGAATACATCGCTGATCAAGATCTTATTGGCACCGATAATTTTAAAGATATTGATTTCATGGAGGATATTCCTGATGATGAAGATCATTCTGGTGGAGAGAAGGCAAGTCTGAATTTTTTTATCAAATGAGGATGTGATTTTTTTTTTGGTTTGTCTGCTATAAATTGGCTCTAGGTATTCAAATATTTCTTTTATTGGTCTATTTTCTATTTTATTAATTGATTATTCTATTTTTCTTAGTTACAAGCTCACCTTCATTAATCGATTGTTCAACTTTTGTTGGGTTCCAGCGTTACTTTTATTGATTTATTATGGACTTTTAACTTAAAACACTAGTGTAAATATATCGAAGTTTATTCCTATTTACTTCTACTTGTTATTTTGGTTTATAGTTACCTCTCCCTGAAGCTGAAATCTCGAGCAGACATTCTGCAATGAAATTTTATAATTTGGTTTTCATTGCAGGCGACATACAGAGACTTTTTTGATGATGTTCCACCCCCTGGAACTTCTTCAGAGAACGCGTCTTCTCAAGACAATTGGGGGCTCGGTAACAAAAACGACAGAGATGATGGTGATGATGATGAAGCTGCTCCTGAATCTGCACAAGATCAAGATGAACCCATGAATACCAGTGCTACTGATCAGGTATCTAGGTTATCCAACTTCTAAATCATACTGAGAAAAAAATTTTTGGGCTTCCATAGACATCATTTATCTGTATTGTTGGATGAGCATTGAGAATTTTCTGTTTGCAGGTTAAATCAAGATTTGAACTAGAGCTGGAAGCTGAGAACAAGCTGCGGAAGGAGCTGGAAGAGAAGAATATCAGTGAGAAGCCGTGGATGTTGCAGGGCGAAGTGCGTGCTCAAGACCGTCCCACTAATTCTGTGCTCACAGAATATCTCGAGTTCGCCAGTGGGGCTAAACTCAGTAAGTTGTACTTAATTCATTTCTTATTACTGCTCACTATTAAACTATTTCAGAGGCTAATTAAGACACATTTGCAACCTGAATTATGTTATTTTATGATTTTTATTATCGGAGTGCACTGTTTGTTCCACACCGTGATGTCAAAAACCCCTATTTGGAGTTTTATTCTTAACGAGTTAGTGTAATGGATATCGCATCTTGAATTATCTTAGGTTTGTGTGCTTCTCGCTGAAATGTTTTTTCTTGTCATTGTGAGCAGAAAACATTGTGATGTGTGGCATGATTTACAGGGCCCATAATAAACGAGGAGTTGTGTTCTCGGGTGGAGCGCATCGTTTTGGACAGGTTCCGCTCGAAGGCTTTTGATGACGTCGAGCGCAAGGCAAAGCTGGTGGACGATCCCTTCGAATACAAAAAGAAAATTGTGCTAGACCAGGAGAAGAGTTCCAAGAGTTTGAGTAAAATATACGAAGAGGTAAGGAATATATAATAAAAAAGAATTTAGTATTCTACTTCTTGATTCTTTGATGAGCAAATGACATGAAAGAGCAACATTGCGAGCTGAACGATCGGCTGGCTGGTGGGCATACAATTTTTCTTATCAAAGTCTAAGCACTTCCTTAAAAAACATAAAGGTTTTAGAGTGTAGATCTGCGTTACTGTTCTTTCATTAACAAACAAGACGTGGGATGCAAGATAGCTTTGACGCCTCTCTATTTTGCGTTGCTTAAAACGTTCGTTTTCCTCATTTAAGACGAAATTGATAGCTTAAAGAATAGACACATTGTGCAGCTCGTACGCTGAAGTGGGTGATTCACTCACTTCAGTACCAATAGAACTGAGTAGCTGGGAGTCTCGCGCTTCTTTTAATACCCAGAGTGTGGCAAAGACATTGATTTCTGTTTAGCCCTCTTAATTCCGTCAGACATTTCGCTTCAATCAATAACGTTAATTTCCGAAAATTGTACAACAGCTTGTAGCAAACAAAGAGGAGCTTCTTCTATAGAAGTATGTAGGTGCCTATTATCGGTGAATTGAAATTGCGGCATCGCATTTACTCTCTTCTCTAATTTTAATGCACTTTTTGAAGAAAGCAATTTTTATTCAATTCATGAGCCTGACCGTCAGCGTATTTAGTGTAGTGTTTGATTGAGTATTTATCTATGCGATTTTTGTACATATTTATTCCTTGCTGTCTTTGGTGTAATGTATGCCTACTTTGTTTCGATGGTAGTCATTAACTGCATGATAGCTTGTGTGTGTTTGTGTGAGCCTTCGATCATGCTCACTAACTCATGAGCCAGAAGTCAACGGGCCATACATGTCTCCTATGAGAGATCACTGTTGTGATCTTCTTAGGGCTGCGATGGTCAAGCCAACAATATAATAGTGATGATAATATCTCCTATGCTGATTTTGTCTCCTGTGCAGGAATACCTAAAGAAGCAGCGCTTGGACTCAGCACAAAAAGCGGAGGAGGAGCTGCCGGAGCACAAGAAAATAAGACTTGCGTACGAAGAACTGGAAGACTATCTGGACGCCCTCAGCAACACTCACTACACACCTAAGCTGGTTAGTCACTTCTGCCAAGTTCCACCTTCATACTACACCCTTTCCTTGAATACGTAAATTATGGTAATACGAAAACTCACTCTTAACACGTTTCCTGCAATTGTCGAGCCGGACATAGTCACTAGAACACTAAAAAAATTACAGAACCTAACGTAAGATGCCCACTGGTTGATCACTTTGCAGGAAATGTGTTTCTCAAGTTGGCATTATATACTGTAACATATCCCCTTGAAACTAAGCAGTTAAGGCAATGTTAGGAAGATTAATGCTTTACCTCAGCCCTTTTTGTGACTCAATGCATGAACAACTACTATCAGGGTCAGTATTTTACCTTAATTTTTTTACTTTTGTTCCTGGGTTTGTACCTCGAACTGGCTGGTATGAAGAGAATTAGCTTTGCAATGGGGAAACACATCTTTTCATTGTTAAGATGCTGCATCTGAAGTAAGAATGTTAAATTTGGTAATTCTCTTTCGGATTGCAATCTTTGGGACAATTTTCCTTATAATCACTAGAATTATGATTATTTTCAGTATTTTATTCGTGTTTACGTGTGCAGAAACATCCCGAACTGAAGATTATGAGCAACTTGCCGGCCATGCAGCTGGAGGAGAACACACCCGTCGTGGCTAATGATAGTGACCTGCTCGCGCCTCAGGAAGTTGCAGGTACTGTCATACTCATCAGGACTTGGTGCAGGTACTGTCATGCCCATCAGGACTTAGTGCAGGTACTGTCATGCCCATCAGGACTTAGTGCAGGTACTGTCATGCCCATCAGGACTTAGTGCAGGTACTGTCATGCCCATCAGGACTTAGTGCAGGTACTGTCATGCCCATCAGGACTTAGTGCAGGTACTGTCATACCCCTCAGGACTTGGTACAGCGTCTTTCTTCTCCAGTTATATTCTGTGATAACGCTCGTAAAAAACGGCCATAGTAGCACCGGCAACTTGTTCTTATGAGTCCTAATGTTTTTCAAGACGTTTTTTTATTTGTATGAAGTGCCGAACAACCAAACGGATAGCCTCACTGCTGCTCTCATTTTGTCATATTGGGTTGTGACTTAACCCTTTCTGAACGGATATAGACTATAGATCACATGAGCTTCAGAGCTAATTTTAGAGTATTAATAGTTACATTTTCAAGATGAACCACGATCGATTGCGTAGAAATAGTTGTTAGCTGCAATGTGATAATCCGTGCCTCTTAACCTCGTAATATCTCATTCCTACGCATGATAATTCAGGCATGAAAGGGTTAAATTTTCATCTCTCAAGCATATGAGGAAGATTCGTATTTAGTTAAAGAGTTGGTCACTTGAACTGAACTGCATATTCATCATTAATCAGCCATAGCTGCAAGTTATGCTTTTTGTGCAATTTAGATCTACTGTAGTAATTTTTACATTCATTTAAACTTTAGTTCGGTGTTCTATTTATTCCCTCTGATGATGTGATACTGCATGCTAGTTGTTTCATTGTTGGCTGCACTCCTTCAACACGATTTATTCCATACTATTTTTATTGAACTGAGAATCGGTCTCTACTCTATTTTTAAAGTCATTTAATTATACGAAGTGCCATTATATCTGAAATAGTCTACTGTGTGTTGAGAAACTAGACAGACACAATATTACTGCTTAATATTACTGGTCACTGTTGAGTCGGAAGTTTGACGAGGTGGGCTTGTGAGCAGCTCCTGTGCGAGGTTTGCTGAAGGGTGACACAGAGAAGACCACCACGGACAGGAAGCGGCAGCGGCGTACCAAGAAGTACAAGCAGCACCTCAAGTACGAGCGTCAGCAGCAGAACGTCAGCAACAAGGTCAAGAAGGCTGCTAAGGATGGCAAGAGGTTGGATGTCAACACTTCTGCCAAGGTCGTACAGACGGCGCTCAAGTCTGGCAAAGTGAAGAAGGTCAGTTCTATGAAAATACGAGTATATACATGTATATATAGCGTATTTGTATTCCTTAAAATTGTACGATGTGTTTTTAAATTGTCCTTTATTGAAATGCCTCAGTCAGGTCTGAAAGTTGACACGTTATAACGAGTTAGTTGATAATTACTTGGCTTCTGGTGCGCTAATTTGTATCATTTGGTGCCTGTGTCAAAAGATTTAGCCAGTGCAGCATTATTGTGACATCGTTATAAAATTATGTAACATTTTCTAATTTCGGTTGATTCTTTTTTATATTGAAGCAGAGCTTATGTTGTGCGTAAATTAATCATACTTGTAAAAGTTTCTGAAAATTATGCGGACCTCGTAACGAAAACATGAAATATGTTGCCAGTTTAGCTGTCACAGTACGACAAATCGGGTTGGTTTGATGACTGAAATTCATTTTCGGCAGAGACTGGATGATTTCCATAAGTGGTCACTTACTAAGACATGATGAATATGATGGAGTTAAGCCCTGACGTTTTACTTCACAAGGAAATATACCTTACTGTATCACACCTGCACTGAAAATTCTTACTTCTTATTCTTCAGAGAATTGTATTAGGAGAAATACAATAGTCCAACTCAATGTGTGTTTCTGATTAAACCACATAAATAGAAACACTAACCTATAGAACGAGAGAGGCTCTGTGTGAACGCGATTAAGTGTTCGGTATGGCTAAGGTAATAATAGTTTAAAAACTTTTGTCCTGTTAAGTTTATCTTTTTTTGCTACCTCAGCTAATTTGCTAAGCCTATTAAAGTTTTGTATTCAGTTCGTGGAGCATTTTTTTATCATGTTTATTTTTTCAGATGGATTCGAACGGTCCGAACATCAAATCATCGACTGCTTTCTTCAAGCAACTGGGAGAGCAGCACGACTCTGCCTCTGCCAAACACGCATCCAAGAAAAGGAAGCGTGGCGACACCAGATGATGTCAGCTCTTATGTAAATAAAAATGTTTCTTAATGAGCTTGTTTCGTTCAAAATCTTATGCCTTTAACACGTTGACTCCGAAGTGGTACGTATGTGAACCACTTAGGTTAGGTTCTGTAATTTTTTCAGATCCTTCTAGTGACTATGCGTACAAAGTGAAGATTTACACCGGCCAGGCAATCGGAGGCAACGTGTTAACCTTTTAGCGACCAATTTTTTTCTAGTTTCTACACCTAAGCTTACAAAGATCGTCTGTACACTGATGCAATGAAGCACGCTGAGAGCCAGGCAGCCGAAAGAACGACGCTGTAACATTTCGCCGCGTTCAAACCTAGTAGCAACCTCATATTACTCACTGTTTAATTATTAGAGCAATTCTCCCAAAGGCCGTAAAAGAGGACCGAATAGTCCTTTTCGTCGCTAAAGGGTTAATACGTTTAAGTGCACATATTAAAAACAAAGGTTAGCGATGTAAAGTATGGACTTGAAAAAAAGTAAGATTTTCTTTTACGCAGCTTCATGGTGAATTTTGAGACAAAGTTGCGCCCTACTAACCAGTGTCCAATCAGGTATGTGGGAGCGTCACAGCTGAAGTCAGTAGCTTCAAAGCTAAATTAAAAATTTCAGCTACACATTTTAAGAGTAGCCTTGATGCTCTTGTGTGACTATTTCCGTCCTCTGTGCTGTAACCTGAAGTAGAGGCTCGTAGGGGTTCTTTGATAAGGTTGATCAAGGTTTAGTCTTACTGTGCGCCTCCAATATTGCAGCATGCTAGACATATTTCTCGTTCGTCCGTGACGAAGCAGAAATAGACCATGGTGGCTACGGGAATGAAACTTGAGTCTTCTCGCATTGCCAGCGACGGTGCACACAACTCGACCATTGTGGTGGCAAATGAAAATAACTCATCCAACATGATTCCTAGAATTATCAATTCTTATGCTGTCACGTCACTGAAACCTGGAAATGTCAACACAAAAACAATTTATCTTAACACAAAGGGATCTGTACTAAACGAAACAGGAAATACTTATCAAAGTAATTGGGACAAAAAAAATGTTTGAACACGTTAGTTAGTACTGAACACCATAACTTAAAGAATACAAAAAGAACGGAGTGAGACTAAAATAGTATGCAAGGGACGAACTCTCCTGGGAACCGGAGAATTGTCTTTTGGACTGATGATTTAATTTACATGGCGTTGTTCTCCAGGTTTCCTCTAGATCAACCTTTCAATTAAATAATGTGGTGAATGTAAGGTTTTAATTTCTAATCATTAATAGCGTGCAGGTTACATTAATATAATACTAAAATTGGGCTTAAAAATTTATTTCTTATATCGTGGCACCAAGCAATGCAAGTTACCTCTGATGAGCTTTGTTCTGTTTGGTGGCATCTGGAGTTGCAATTAATTCATAAAAACAAATTAGTTAGTAACTCAGGATACTCCTGTTGACTAATGCAGATGCTTTAGCTTTGCTTAACTTAGAACTTAGTCACGCCCATATGTAAAATAACCGCTTACGTGCTTCGCTCTGGGTAGGTGGCATCTACAGTAGCCTTCTGCACTTCTGGCAACTACTCGATGCCATCCTCATGTGTGAATAATCTGCAAAAATATATCATAAACACCTCATTTATGTCACATGTCAGTAGTTTCACTACAATTGAAGGGTGGACAGCACTAGTGGACTACTTGCATTTTTCCCCGTGGTAAATATAATATATTTTCCACAGGAAAAAATGCAAGTAGTCCACTCCCGTGCTGTCGCTAACACAGCGCTGACAGAGGCGATTACGATCCAGTAGTTTACTATATGAAGGGTGGACAGCACTAGTGGACTAATTGCATTTCCGTGGGAAAAAAATGCAAGTAGTTCACTAGTGCTGTCCACCCTTCAATTTTTAACAAAAATTGTGTTATTCCAATTGCCGGACTAATAATTAAGATCTTTTAAGTTCTGTTTTGCGGACGCAGGCAACGGTCAACACAAGGTTGCAAAATTGGCCATGGGTTTTTAACAATTGGCCATTTAGTAATTTTTTGGCCGTTTTCTCACATAATATTTTTATGATATGTGTAGTTTGACACATTTATCAGATAATGTTTGACAAAAATTGTACTAAATTATAGTCTAATTGGAATACAGTTAACTGTGAAACAAAATATAACTATGTATATGTCAATATATGTTAATGGCCTATTTTTGCCTTTTTCCAGCTAAAATTTGGCCACAGAGACCTCTCAGCATCTGGCTAAGTTCAAGCGTGGTTCAATGATACTTCGCCGCTTGCCGATTTCGAGTTAGTGTTCGCGATTTGGAGTGTTACTTGCATCATGTTCAAGAGAAAGCTGATTGCCCTGCAACACCACAACCCGGAGCAATTCAATGTGCAAGGTACTGCGGAATGATTTCTCTATTTGTATTAATTACATTTTATAGGTACAGAAACAATTTATTTTGAATAATGGGTTCAATTTCAGGAACTGCCTTATTCTGTCTGTTTGATTATCGGTTGATTATGTCCTGTCTACTGCGTTTTGTAAAGGTGTTAAGGTGTCGACAAATTGTCAACTACGCTTATAGAATTGTAATCTCAACAATTTATTATGAATGTCCAAAATCATTGCCAGTTTGTCAAGAAAAGATGAAAAAATGAGTATCTGGCAAAGTGTGAGTGATAAATTTTATGATTTAAATAGTTTCTGGAGCATTAACATCTCTCACTTTATGAAAGGCTTTACGAGTTTCATCAAATTATAAGAAGATTCTTTTATATGAAAATGTTTTTGCTTATCAAATGTTTTGTGGTCTAAAACTGATTGAATTTAACTCATGTTGTTACATCCATAAGGATAATCTAGAATCTATTAAAAAAATTCAGAATTTTTTCTTTATTATGGAATTATATCCTTTTATTTTATCATAAATTATGACAGGGCTTATTTTTCTCTCAAAATTTAAAAAAATGAGAAGCACTATATCTTCAGCACATCTGAAAACAAAATCCAACTTAATTGTATATACTTTGTTCCAAAATAAATTCTGTATTTCTTGAAGCAAAACATATATTTGTGATACTAAATGATTCATTTTTTTATGTATATGTGATGATCTAACTTTGAAATTATGCTTATGTTCAGATGTTCAAACCGTGCGTCAGTTAGTTGTCTGGTTGGAAGATCACAAGATTCGACACTACAAAATTGAAAACCGAAGTGCTTTAAAACAGACACTTGATGACAAGTGGCCCAATGTGTTTAAGAAGTATCTCAATGATTTGAAGTGTCCATTTCCACCTCATTCTCTTCCTTCTGTTGTGGATTGGCTTCTTGGACTTGCTGTACAACTGGAATTTGCAGAAAATGGTAAGCATTTTCCTGATAAATTTACAGATTTTTTCAGATAAAGATATTAGAGTCTGATTTTAACTGATGCCAAAATTTTTGATAACAAGTAATACTTTTAACTAGTCAAGGTAATGCCATAATATCTCTCATGGACCTTACATTAACTTTATCCCCAAGAGGTACTGCTAAGTTCTACTTGTAACCAAAGTATGCACAAAATATTTTGTCTCCATTGGTTGGCAGGAATCTAAGTTTAGTAATTTTATTTCTCTCAAAAAAGCTTCTTGTGCTAATACTATTGAAATCTGTTGAGATCAATTATTATGGACTTAGTAAATATTTAATACCCATCTTGTACTATATCAGGAATTAAGGTGTGACATGAGATTTGCATATTAAATACTAAATCAGAGAAATCTGCTCATCTACCAAGAAATGTTAATATTTAATAAAATTCTCATACCAGCATTTTTACTTTTCAACTTCTACATCTGTACATACATTCCCATGTTTTTTCCTTCTGATGCATTTACTGCCCATAATTTTTTTTCAGTTGAAAAGCATAACGTGCAAACAGCAGCATATGTTGCCAGCCAACGAAGTGCTGCACCACAAGTTGTCAATACAAATCCACTGGATGCCCTTGACTTTTCCAGCCCTGACTTTAGAGGTAAGTGAATGTACTGATGTATTACCAATATTTTATAGCAGCTCTATTACATACTTTTGTGGCATTTCATATTTGTTTTAAACAGTATGTGAAATAGTATATTTCAATCTTGGAAAAGCCTTTTCACCATACATATTGAGTAGAGTCCCACTATATAATAACTAGACAGTTCCTGCAGAAATTCCACAATTTAGATCTGACTAATTTGAAATTATTATCTAATACTAAGAATGACCGTCCTGTGTTTAGATATTCATTTATTTATGTGTTTCGTTTCACGCTCTTAAGAATAGATAGGAAGAAATTAGCACTGGCAGTCTTGGTTTCAGTTCACTGGTAAATTAATACTCATTTTCGCTGTACAAGTGCACTATCATGAATCACTTTAAAAAAAATTAGAGAGATCCAGAGCCTTATATACTCGAGTCTGTATCGTGGATACCAAGTTCGGCGGGGTATTGCATATTACAATATACATACACAAGCTCGCAGTTGCTTTCAGTTATGCTATAACTACTTTATTATGGCTCAAAAGTACTGTATTTCAAGTGTTTATTACTGTCAAGAGACATACGTTACCCTTGAAATAAGCTTAAGCACGGAAACTCCACTCGAACGAAAAAAAACGACTGAATCGAGAGCGAGAAAAAGATTAACTCAAGAACAACAAGCTGTTGTAAGGCAACAGAGGCGGGATCAGTATGTAAGTAGTTCACAAGAACGACTAGAGGCCATACGCTCAGCAGCAAGACTAAGGCAGGCGGAGAGGCGTGAACAGGATCATGACCAGCGTTATGTTCGTAGAAGGAATCACAGAATAGCAGCGCAAGAAAGAGTAACTGCAAGAACAGTATTTGCCATCATTTTTGATGGTACGGGTACACTAGTAAAGATGAACGTATCGAATATTTTCGACGAACTATTGTTTTAAATGCATATTTTTCATTAATATATATATAAAACTTCCATTTTTATCTTAGCTAAAGATAACGTGGCCGTGTAAGAGATAAAAGCTAATAACAAAAAATTGAGCGTTTTATGGTGATCCGGCGCCTTTGGTATCCACAATACAATGCTTGTAATACATACATACCCGTTCTGATTAAAGTTTGATAATTTTTCTACAGTAATTGATAGGAAATAACCATTAAACATGAAACACAATGATAATATATCCCATCAAGATAATATACCGTACTCGTTTATGATAAAGATCGATATCTTTGATAACTGTAAATTCAATACTCAAATTCAAAAGTTCTAAGGTTGCAGAAACATTAAGCTTTCACTAGTATCAGGCGAGAGCCTGTTCCTTTTAGGGGTGTTTATATTCCCACCTACACTGGAAATACGCTCGCTCTCCACTGATGAGGGAGGGGCTGATAAGTATTTACTTGCAAGCACTGATAGCAAGGGAAACCTAGGCTTATTTTCATGCCAACATGAAAGAATTCTCTTCTTTAGGCAAAATTTACATGTTTTTATAGAGCCTCATTTCCTCTTTCACAGATTGCAAAGTTCCTGTTTGTGAAAGAGGTGCTGTTGAGACTTCATGAAACTTTTATAAGAGACTTTATGGAGACCCTGTATTACTGAAGAAAAGTTGACCTGGAGTCAAAACGGGTATGCATGTATTACAAGCATTGTATTGTGGATACCAAAGGCATCAGATCACTATAAAATACTCCAATTTTTCTGTTAGTAGTTTTTTTCTCTTACACGGCCATGTTATCGATAGATACTGAATGAAAGTTCTGTATGCATTCATAAAAAGTATGCAGATTCTAATAGTACCACGGGTAAAACTGAAAATTGTATTTCAATTTATAGAACCATAATTTGATCACGTTTAAACCAAGGAATTTCAACGGGTACTATCTGGACTATGTTATCGGTAGATAAGATATAGAATGGAAGTTCTGTATATACTAGTACACCTGCACGTGAAAATTCACGCGTTTTTTACTGAATTTGTTCGTTCGATTTGCCAGTGGACGTGGGTTTTGCAAGGAAGTTTCCTCATTGAAGGATGTGCTTTCGGTATCCACAATACAATGCTTACAATCCACGTATATAATAGACAGTGCATATCTCTCTCTCTCTCTGTCCGTCCCATTACTTCCTATGTATTACTAAAGAGAAATTATTGAACTGAAATCAAAACGGGTATGCATGTATTATAAGCATTGTGTTGTGGATACCAAAGACGCCGGATCACTATAAAATACTCAATTTTTCTGTTATTTTCTTTTATTTCGTACACGGCCATGTTATCGGTAGATAAGATACAGAATGGAATTTCTGTATGCATTGATGAAAAATATTCAAGGGTAAAAGTGAAAAATATATTTTATTTCATAGGTCCTTAGTTTTATCACTTTTAAACTAAGGAATTTCAACAGGTACTATTTGAGCCATGCTATCGGTAGATCAGATGCATAAACGAAGTTCTGAATGAAATTAATAAGAAATATCAATATAAAGCAATAATTAGTCGTAAATCTGTAATGCTTTCATCTATGCAATAATTTCAAATTAGTCAAATCTAAAGCGTGAAATTTTCACGGGAACTGTCTAGTACATATATACCCTACCGAATTTTCGCCTATCTAAATCCTTAAGCGCGTGGCAGACGGACCAAGCAAGCAACAAACTGTATTATTATTATAGTATGGTGGAATGAAGTATTTATTCAAAACACAATGATTCGTCGTAAATCTTTAATACATTCATCTTTACAATAATTTCAAATCTAAATCGTGCAATTTCCGCGGGAACTCTGTAGTATGAATTATCGAGCTGTTAACCTTAGAAAAATTATTTTTTCAAAAAACTTGAAGATAGTACAAACGCAAAATTGGCTGTTTTGAGCAAAACGTTTAATGTTGTTTGTACTTATATGCCCGTATTTTCCTTTTTTACATTAGATTCAAAAGAAGCTGAGTTTATGAGCTATTTATTTTGATAGTTCTTTTCATTTTAGCGTTATTATTATTATTATGATGGTTGTTTGTTCCTTCAAAATTAGGGTATTTAAATGTTTTCTAAGCTAAAAATACGTTTTTGTCCTCGCTTCTTTGAAGAAAGTATGCCATGATATTCATTGGATAAGTTTGTCGATGTCCGCAGATGGTGTGACTAAGCTAGCTGAGGTTTTGAACATCCAGCCTCACCCCGACCATCTGGTAACCCTGAAGGCTGTGAGTCATCTCATCAAAACACGGCTGTCACAGGAAGCTCTAGCATCTCCTGGAGAGTTTATTCATCAAGTAAGCTTGCATATGTCCTTTATTTGTGAAGAACATCAAAAAATAAGTTAATTGTAGCCTAAATTGTTTTGTGGTTTACTTGAGCGCTTGTATTTCTAATGATGCACGAGCTTGTGTCCAACCTAAAAAATATCTCTTAATACTGTCCAACCCACGTAGGGAGAATGGTTGAACATAGAGAATTCACCAACTCAATTACTAGACTGTAATGCCATTTTTTGATGAAAAATCGTAAGGTCAGATGATTGTGCACGAATAATTTTTGTAATGATTTAAATATTGTCATACTTGTGGCATTTAAGTGCATGTCAGATGGCTTAGTTTTGTGTTGAATATTTGTCTGGCATCATGCCGTCTTCAGGTGTCGGTCTCAACAGCACGACTGTGACCACCACCTGTGTACACATGATCGTCTAATGCTTATGTCTCCCTCGATCTTGTCTTCGGGCTCTGGCTTGCGTGTATCGTAAGCTTTTAAAGTTAAAAGCCTCAAAAACACTTCGAATGAATGAACTGTTAATTCATTTTTCTTCTGTACTCGCCAATTGGGCAATTCAGCGTCCTCACTAGAAATTGTTTTGGTGCATTTTTTACATGGATTTCTCAACACCAGAAAGATGAAACAATCATTTACTCAGCAATGTAAAACCCAAATAAGCTGGAAAATTTTTAAGGCCTCCAGTAAAACCAATTATTTAATTAAATATTTTTTCAATTTGAACAGGGAAAAGCGTATCCTATCTACGACGCTGACCTAGGTTTTGAAATGGGAGACAAGCGCCTGAACAACGCCGGTAAGGTTTTGAGGCTGCTCTACATTCAGGACTTGAGGAAACTCCAAACTTCCATCAACGAATGTATCGTCGCCTCACAAACTGTCACGGCCAATCCCAAAACTGACTCTCGTCTTGGTAAAGTCGGACGATAAGTCTACTTTTGACCTTGACATTCACGAATAGCGATTTCCCAATTTTTCTGTTTCGAAGTTTACTCATCGTATTAAAGTTTTGCTATTATTTTTTCCAATCACAGTTAAGTATCCTCTCCGAGTGATAAATATAGGTGCCTGCTTATATTCGTTTGATTACCTTCTTTGTTATGAATATTTTACTTTAAAAAACACTACAAATCAACAATTTTATAAACATATTTCTAATAGCTCACATTTTTTTCTTCCTGCAAGTACTCAGGTCTTGAATCTACTCTTGCTGTTCTTAAGGACTCGATGAAAAAACGATTCAAGGATTAATGAGCAGATTTCAATGCTATCTTGGCTACGTATTTTGATCCAAGATTCAAGCTTACATAGTACAAAAATGCTACTGATGATACTACTTCAAGAATGAACTTAAATAGCATAACCGAGGAGCTTGCTCGAGTGATAAAAAGATTCACAGAAGTGGAAGCCGTCTCATCAGCAACCCCTGGCAACAGCACTGATGGTGACGAAGGTGGCTTTTCAGCCAATGAACCAACTGAACTTACTGGAGAAGAGGATTTGGATTTGTTAGACTTTGATAAGTTCATCATCAACACTGAATTGTGAACTGAAATTTCATCAACATATAACTCAACTGCAGAGGAATCACGCTAAAGAATCTCGACAAAAACACCAAAGAAACAGTCGTCCAGAAGCAAAGATAATTCAACTTTCCAATCTGTGAAAGAGGAAATGAGGCTCTATGAAAACATGGAAATGTTGCCCAAAGAAGAGAATTCTTTCATGTTGGCATGAAAATAAGCCTAGGTTTCCCTTGCTATCAGTGCTTGCAAGTAAATACTTATCAGCCCCTCCCTCATCAGTGGAGAGCGAGCGTATTTTCAGTGTAGGTGGGAATATAAACATCCCCAAAAGGAACAGGCTCTCGCCTGATACTAGTGAAAGCTTAATGTTTCTGCACCACAACCTTAAAATTTTTGAATTTGAGTACTGAATGTACAGTTATCAAAGATATCTATCTTATCCTAAAGGAGTACGGTATATTATATGGACGGGATATACTATCATTGTTTCATGTTTAATGATCGTACAGGAGTGCAATCCTGAGTTGCCTAACAGTGCGTAATTGTTCCTTCTTATTAATGTGTATAACTATTTACTATAAAAATAAAAGTATCGGTATCGGCACCAGAAAAAATTGAGTATCGTAATCGGCCTCTTGTCTGGTATCTGTACATCACTACATGCAACAGCTATAAAATATTCTATAGCAGCTTAAAGTTAACACCATAATAGCTAGAAGTTATCTTCACAATGGCTAAAAATTAACGCCACAACTATCGGAACACGTAACATTTTCCGGAGCTGTTACCACCAGCAACAAGAAAGCGCGAAGGATGACAGCAGACTGTGCTCGTGTAGGTGGTCATCAGGTCGTCATTCAGAAGAAGCAAGGGCGTTTCTGTGTCGTCCGCTTTCCATACTTCGATCTGCGCAATAGAGTGAAGTTTACATGACATGTATACACTAAATGTTTTTACGATCACTCAATTCAGCTTAGCGAACAGAAAATCGGGTAAAAATAATTAAATCTATGGTTGTGAAAGCTGTAGTGCACCTCATGCTGCAGTAATGGTTGAACCATCGATACATGATATAAACAAGATAAGATGACAAACAATTTATATTAAAATTCAAAGAATGACTTTAATTTGTAGAATCAGAAACTAGTATTAAAAGAAAGCAACCAAAGAATAATAATAGAATGTTGCTGTAATTAACTGTAAAAAGCAACTGTATCTAACTTTGTCAGCGCTGTGTTAGCGACAGCACGGGAGTGGACTACTTGCATTTTTTCCTGTGGAAAATATATTATATTTACCACGGGAAAAAATGCAAGTAGTCCACTAGTGCTGTCCACCCTTCAGTTGTAGTCAACTCAACACAGCAGATGTCGCTAACTTTATACAACAGCCATAGCCAACTCTATACAGCAGCAAATGAAAATAAATCTTTCTACAACCGCCACAATTAACTCCATAAACAAAGCAGCTTCTCTAAGGCCGTTGTAAGTAACACTAAAGCAGATACAGCTGACCACAGCAGCAGCAGCAACAGCTGCAAGATACTTGCCACTCTCCGTCTGTCCAGGGAGCCGACAATGAAGGCATCTTCACGCCCAGGCAAGAAGTCTGCTTTGAGGGTCGTCAGCCAACGGCCCGTTTGATTGAAGTGGTTTATGCTTCGTTTTTCTGAACGTATTAAAATAATCAGACAGTTTCAATAGTAAGTATTAGACCGACATATTGCTTATGGATTGTTGGTTGTAGCCATAATACCAAACTATAACCATATAATTATTAATTGTATTACATTATAAGCTACTCTTGTGCAATGTGAAAACTGATGTAGGGAGAACACTCCTGCACTGTTTTCAAATACCTAAACAGCTTAAACAATGTGACAAAGCCTGTACACCAGGGGTTCCGTAGCTCAATCTCCCAATGAACCCTCCCCAGTGGATCTCCGAGGATTTTAAGCGAACCAATTTTTCGAGACACGATCTGAGCCCCAATTACAGCATAACTAGAAACGCATACGAAGGAAAAAATGAAATATTTCTTAATAAATTTCTTTCTTTCTTTCATTGTTAAAAGGATTGCATCTTTGGAGCATGAATACCTTTGTCTACCTCAACCACACATTGCTCTCACCCATGTAATCCTACAAATACGTATGATACTACAAAAGCATTAAATACTTTATCAATCATACACATCCATGATAGCTTCGTTTCTGAACAACAACCACAAGTGTAGCTGTCATAAAATAACCTCGACGTTCAACATTGAATTACTGAACAGCTTCAACATTGAACAGCTTCAACATTGAAAAATGTTCAGTAATGCACGTTGGTGCAAATAACCGGCATTTCCAACACACGATGTATAACATACCTATTGAAACAGTCCAGCAACAAAGGGATCTAGGTGTCATTGTCACTGAAAATCTCAAACATGACAAACAAGTGGAAAAAAGCGTCAAA
>VCRD01000175.1:59668-79281 GCA_006783055.1 Trinorchestia longiramus
CTTGTGCCTGTGGGTTAAACCTAAATTGTGCCCGTGGGTTAAACCTAACTTGTGCCTGTGGGTTAAACCTAACTTGTGCCTGTGGGTTAAACCTATCTTGTGCCTGTGGGTTAAACCTAACTTGTGTGTGGGTTAAACCTAACATCACCAGCTTGGTCGACTGGTGAGCGAATATGCTTGCGAGCGGGAAAACCCGGGTTCGAATCACGCTGCCGACATGGTTGACGCAGCTGGAAATACGGCATGGGACTTGGGTAAAACAACCGAATAATTATCAAAGTAATTATCCGACTCAAGAATGGGCCAGAAAGTTCGTTCCTATAGCCTCATTCTATTCTAAAATTGGATAGTTAACTACCACCGCATAATAAGGGGCCAGAAATACAGCAATTACCGAACCTTGACCAAACTCGCAGTAATTACCAACCACTGAGCAAATAACACTTGTGCTATATAATTATCATATAGCTCAACATCTAAATTTCCTTCTATTTTCTAAAGAAATAAGCAGAGCAACTTACCGTGTATACTAAGTTTGCTAAATTTCTCACTTTGCTGATCAAAGAAAATTGTAACGGCGACCAATAACAACACACATATTAACAAAGATTCATCCAGTACTAATTACGAAGGCACAGACATCCCCACACCTCAGAACTCACGCTCGAAACTGGAGAAATTTTTCAATGCCAGAACACGGATTTTGTCATCAGAGCTGGTAGTCAGAAGCGTGTTGCCTGAAACGAAGAATAAGCTTGATATGTTAGTTTAGCTTAAAATCATAATAGGAACACATGACATGCCGTAACAATTGACAATTTAACAAAATTAATTGCTATATTTTCGGGCTAGATGCACATGATACACAAAATTATCCCGATCTTTTCAGAATTCGTTGAAGGGGCACAAAGAAACGGGAAATAGTTTCTTCTATTAATCAGTTCATTATCATACACATCATTGATGATAAGCATTAACTCCAGTGAGCACTTCCCAAACGGAAACCAGATTTTTGCAGCCAACATCGAAGTTCGTTCGTGCACTGTGGTACGGTATGCTGAGAAAGCCAAGGTGGGAATGTAGGGAAAATCTTCTAAACAAGCATATCTTTTACCAGCCCTTCCCTGATCAAGTCAAGGAGACAAATTTTTGCTCACCTGTGACAGGAGAGAAGCGTACAGCCGACGCAGTGTTGGGGTGGCTGAAGCTGCAGATGGACGAGTTAGCATTCTTCAGATGCCGTAAGTCCCACAGCCGAACTTCTCTGAAATAAGATAAAACTATTATATAACCTTTACATCTAATTCGGATACCTTTACATTCAATCAGAGTAACCTTTACATCTTATTAGGTAACCTTTATATCTAATCAGAGTAGCTATTAAATCTAATCAGATCTTTACAGTTCCTAAAGTACCTTCTTTCCTACTTTTCTGACTCTATGATACCCATTCATTTCATTTTATTACATCCACATCAAATAATAGGAGTAATAAATAACCATTACTTCATCAAATAATCATTCAATACACAAAAAACTGAATTAAATTTAATCATTAATTAACGCTGAGAAAGAAACGCTGTTTCAACACAGCTGCAAGTTTCAAAACAGGCATCACTATTGCGAAACCTGACAGCCTCATGCTACGAGCCTGAAGTACAAAAATTAATGCAGCACAAGTAAAGCCTGAAGTACAAGTAAATCCTGAAGTACATATCGAGCCTGAAGTACAAGAAACGGATGCTGCTGTTGTTTGCCCAGCTGGTGATCCGGGGGGAAACTCAGGTGGAGGGCGGATAGGAGGGAAATAGGTTGAGAATGAAGGGAAACAGTAGAAAAACGTTGCCGTCGACACCGGGTCCAGCCAGAGATCCAGAGGGGTAAGGTGGGTAGGGGTGTCAAGGCAGCTGAAGAGGTGGCTGGTGGTCAGGTCTGTGGCGCTGTAGGCAAGGCACGTGGGGTCTTGCACTGCTCCTATTCGAGCAAGGCCCGGAGTTGGGAGAAGGAAGTGCGGGTGGATCTGGGAAGGGATCGTTCTTGCACGGAAATGCGTGGGGAGGACGTTGGACGACCCTGTTGGGAACCGTTGTAGCGATGGCCTGCTGAACTGCTGATGTGTGAAGAGAGTTTAGGGATTGCCTGTAAGTGGAGGGAAGGCAGACCCCGTATGGAGCTAGAGTAGGAAGCGAAATTGGAGGGTATGTTTCATGCTGCGTGGGCCGAATGGTTGGGTGACAGTGGGGTAGTTGGAGTGGTGAGGGAGGAGGGAGCTGAGGAGGGACTGGGAGCTAAGGAAGGACTGGGAGCTGAGGAGGGAGTAGTAGTCGGTTACAGAGAGAACCCCCGTCTCTCTGTGAAGGTGCGAGACGGAAGCCATTTTGTGGTATCTGGTGGCTATTCGAAGCGCGGCTTTTGTGATTGCTCAGTTTTGCTATAGATGAAGGGAAAACGTTGGGGAGCCAGATAGGACCTGCGTAGGTAACTATTGAGTTGATGAGGGCCTTGCATATGATAGTGATGGTTTCCTTTTGCTGACTCCAGGAGGAACTAGCAAGGGATTTGAGGATGCTTAGTCTATTACATGCCCTCTCACAATCTGTGCTTATGTGAGGGGGGAAAGCATCATCGAGATCATTCCTGATGTCTAGACCCCTTCACGGTGGGAGTACCGCGCATCAGTGGGCCAAACACGGACGCAAATCTCCTGGGGATCTTGATTGAGCAGGATGAGGTAGGTGGAGTCGATGGCACCGATTACGCTGATGCCAATCGCTACAGCCCTGTCGTCGCTTATTTATGAAAACCAGGAGACGTTGTGAACGTTGAAATCACCCATTATGATGATATTGAGGTGCGTTTGATGATCGAGGAGGTGGAAATTGTTAGGGGAGCAGGCAGGACAGGAGGTTAGAGGGGATATCTGGTTGGAACCGCCTGGACACCCCTCACTCGCCTAAACTTTGACCACCTCCCCATAGCAGTTTCCCTCCCCGCAGAACCTTAAGCAACTTCAACAAAGCAAGCTGGGAAGCCTTCACACTGAAGAGATCTTACGAAATGTCTCAGCACCATTATCCTGCACACAAGGAGAGGCCTTCATCCGTCTCACCCTCCTAACAGCTGCCCATCGTTCCACTTCCAGAGGCTGCAGGAAGAATTTCATCCCGAACCTTCTCGTCTGCTATCCCCCTCATCAACCAACGAGACCTACTTCGCTCCTCCCATGCCAATGATCTCTCTCTCCCTGACCTCAACAACAACATCACTTCTGCCATTTCAACTCACTCCCGCCAGACCTGGATTGACAAAGTCCAGTCCCATAACCTACAACAAAACCCCTCCAAATTTTGGACCCTCCTCAAATCCCTACCCGGTAAATCTAACAGTCAACCCCCCACCTAATCCATCACTTTCGGCAACCGAGTCACCACCTCTAACCCAATCATAGCTCAATCCTTCGGCCGCCAATTCACAAAGGTTCCTCACTTCCGACACAATAGATCATCCCGCAAGATCTTTAGATCTATTCGCAAACTCCATCCCCTAGACCGATCCTTCCCTCCATTCACCAACGACCAAACAAGGGAGGCCATCAAAAAGTATGGTACTTCCACCGCAGCCGATCCGAACAACTTTACTATACTCCACATCCGCCACATCGGCCGCTGAGGTATAACTCATCTCACAAACACCTTCAACCTCTCCCACGCCACTATCCCTTCCATTTGGAAAACAACCATTATCATCCCCACACCTGGCAAACCCATCACTCAGTTCTTCTTGCCGTCCCATCTCACTCCTCTGTCCTGCCGTCACAGTGCTGGAACGTGTACTCCTTCAGCACCTGACAGCAGCCATACCTCCCTCTACTCCCAACGTGGTTTCCGCCCTCTTCACTCCACCACCTCCACCCTACTTCCCCGTAAGTCACACAATAGCTGCAGGTTTCAACCAGTACCGCTCTTCCCTCCGCACAACGATCATGGCCATAGACTATTCTAAAGCTTTTGACAGTTCCCACCCTCAACTTATCTCCTCTCTCCCTCTCAACCACCACATAATTCGCTGGCTGGTCTGCTACCTCAGGGGCAGATCAGTCAAATGTTCCTACAATCACCCCCTCTCCTCCCCCAGACCCATCCCTGTGGGTGTCCTCCAGAGTCCCGTCATATCCCCAGGACTCTTCAACCTATTTGTCTCTGACTATCTTTCCACTGCACCTCTCACCACCTCCCACGCAGACGACTTTACAGCAATAGCCACAACAGTCAAAATCCCTGATGCTTCCGTCATCCTCCCCGCCCTGACGTCGCCACATGGGCCCAGCACAACGGCCTTACAGTATCAATAGCCAAATACCAATCCTCTCTCCTCACCCCAGACATCCATCAATCCCGCACTAACCCTAATGTCACCTGGGAGAGGAACGATTTAACACAGTCGGTCCCCCAAATTCTAGGAATTACCTTCGACCCCTATTTCACAAGTAAAGGATAAACTGCAAGTCTAGCCTGAAGTACAAGTGAAGTCTGAAGTACTAGTAAAGCCTGAAATACAAAACAATGTCGGGAGTATTGAAGGCACCAGACTAGATTGAACTGTGCCACTTGCAACCCTGTTGTCAGACAACGTGAAGAACAAGTAAGACACATCTGAGCATCACAACACCAAAAGCTACTTTGTCTGGACCAAACGAACGATAACATTAATCGCGTCCACTAGAGAACGAAACGAACAATTGAAATGACTATTTACAATGAACTACAATAGCAACACTGCTCAGTGTCTTGTCACGCCGCACATGTTCGTACTATCCTCATAACAAACGGGAGGCCTAGGAAAGAAAAGCACATCTCAGGAGGAGGGAGGGGCAAGCAAGAAAGAAGCCTAAGTAAAGAAAGTTTACAAGTAAGGAAGGCACAAGTGCCTTGGCAAGCAACCACTCTGCCTCACCCCTTGGCGCTGGATGAGACAAAATAGTGCGGAGCTGTGGGATGCACCGTTACCACTTTGATGCTCCGTTTCTGGTCCAGTAATTTGGATGACGTCACTATCGTCTTCTCTCTCATATCAACCTGGACACACAAGAAGAAATAGCTTAGCCTAAATAAGATTCATCATTGCCACGATCCTGTACACATGATTGAGTTCTAAACTCATTCTGACACCAGTGTAGTGAATGCAACACGCAAGGAAATGAACATCGATTACTCAATATGTGTACATCTACTAAGCTACAGTACAAGTAGGATCGACGACAGTCGTTTTATTTTTGAACAGATTCGAAACCTTGTCATCATATTAAATAAATCTAGCGTCTTCCAAATTTTAAGCCACGCACATTTTCGTGAGCACTTCCAAGCATCGCAGATGTAACTACGTCAGAAGAGGGAGCCTGGTAAACAAGAGCTTAAACTTGCTACACACTCAAGTATGAAGATATAAATATCCTTCACATAATAAACGTAGGAGTCCATGTGACAGCAACGCCTCTACGCCCTGTGGTCAAAAAACACAACTGTGCACTGAAGAATATAATAACTTGCTATTTTGACAATCATTTACCAGCAAATCCGAAAACTTTAGCACCCAAAATACAAGTTTAACGAACCCACAGCAGCAGCGTGAACAGTCGATATGCGGCGCAATCAGTCAACACGTCCCTCAACAAGTCATTCAGTCGACACGTGACTCAGTCAGTCAGTGAGGCAGCGGACACGTGACTCAGTCAGTCAGTGAGGCAGCGGACACGTGACTCAGTCAGTCAGTGAGGCAGCGGACACGTGACAGTCAGTCAGTCAGTGAGGCAGCGGACACGTGATTCAGTCAGTCAGTGAGTGAAGCAGTGGACGCGTGACTCAGTCAGTTAGTGAGGCAGTGGACACGTGACTCAGTCAGTCAGTGAGGCAGTGGACACGTGACTCAGTCAGTGAGTGAAGCAGTGGACACGTGACTCAGTCAGTGAGTGAAGCAGTGGACACGTGACTTAATCAGTCAGTGAGGAAGACCAGCACGTACCCGCGTAACGGTGCCGTCACCACAGCTGACGAGGAGGACGTGGGGCGTCTGGTGCGCGTGCCACGTGAGGTAGTGACGGCGGTACGTAGGGTCGAGGCTCAACACCTGCAGCAGCAAAGCACAGTCACAGTTCCCACTCTACCTTCATGCACAGCACTGATCCCTACTAAGATATGTAGCTAACAAAGAAGTGACCGTTCGTCTACGCATGTTGGATACAAACATCTGATTTTAATGCAATGATGACATGTATTAAAGCAGAGTAGGTCTGGAAAAGTATTACTTTGCCTCCCATTACCATTTTCTCCTTTAACGGCGAACGTATATTTTTTAAATAAGGGGAATAAAATTATACTTATGTAATAACTGTTGAAAAGGGTTTTTCTAACGCTGATAAATATTTTAAATACTATTTCAAAGTGTATAAAACTTACTAACAAATGCATAAATTCATAAAATAAAAGTTTTTCTAACGCCGATAAAAATTTCAAATACTGTTGTAGTGGACATGAACTTGCAAACAAATACATACATTCCAAAGTTAAATTATCAATGAGAATACAAGCACTGGAATTAAGCTACCTGATGCACATCATACAGGGTTGAGTGAACACGTCTGGTTCACATGAACTGTTACAAACAAATCCTCACATCGTCAACCACGAGCTTCTGGAGGTCAGTGGCTCGTGTGGAGCCGTCATAGGAGGTTGTGATGACGCGGCTGCTGCTGGCAGTGTCCACTGACAGGCAGTTTATACCAGCGCCATGGATGCGGAAGCACCACGCCCCATCAACTTCATCTTTCCGATCAACATGCAACACTCCTTTCAGGGGAAGACACACAGTTAACAGAACACTGATAATTCCTTTGACAGCACACATGAAGCGAGTAAAAGAGAATTACCAGAAATTTCAGTAGGTAAGCGATAGTAGTTCTGTTCAACAAGACCAGCAATTCTTGGCTAACAAGATACCCTTGTTAAGGACAAAACGAGGTCGTTACAAACACACCGTCCGAATAATATGCAAACAAGAAGCTGATCGTAAAAAGACCATCAGAGATAACAGAGAGTGCAAATTAAATCACAAGTATTTGTCACTAATTCACTATTGGTATGAATGGATTTTAAAAAAATGAGGAAGAAACATACATGATCTCCCATTTATTTACATATATATATTTTTCGACTGCCAAAATATTTACGACTAATTTAATTTCAGATCACAACTAAAATCACCTAATGGTAGCCTGAAGAGTATCCTGATTCACCACAACACTTGTGCTATGAACCTTGTAGACACCAAAAATCCTAGACCTACAGGATCATTTGTACTACATACAGGCACCACTGCATGTACTACACGAGTACAGGCACCACTACATGTACTACACGAGTACAGGCACCACTACCTGAGCTACATGAGTACAGGCACCACCACCTGAGCTACACGAGTACAGGCACCACCACCTGAGCTACACGAGTACAGGCACCACCACCTGAGCTACACGAGTACAGGCACCACCACCTGAGCTACACGAGTGCAGGCACCACTGCAATGACAGCCTCACTCACCGAGATGACCGCTTTTATCCCCAGCAAACACAACATCGTCTGTAAGACTGGGGTGAAAAGCCATAGACATGATCCTCTGAGGCACAGCCTTGGCCATGGTGTCCTCTTCAAGACGTAGCTTCCTCACCCCTGACAACACTCTGTGAATGTTGACCAAGTTGAAACACATTCATCTGCTTAACATGGGGTCTTTTATACACGTGAAAGTACTCTACAAATATCGTCCAAGTTACAACACATTCATCTGCTTAAAATAATCTATTTTTATCACTAGAGGAGTCTGTAGATGAACCCAGCATACCCAAACTACATAGGAAATGCACTCACTGAATTTCATTACCCGCATAGAAATAAATTCCAACCCGCAGAGCATTAGAGAACAAACTAAATAAAAATAAAGTCGATAAAAAAAACAAAGTGGCATTACTTGATTCAAACTAATAATTTGTTTTGTCAGACAAAGCCAACATCTGTAATGTAAATGTGAATGATACAGAAAATAAAAGCTTAATTAAAGTATTTACATATGTGAAGCACATTTGTACAATCTGGTGATTTCCTGATATACGTTTTTGGATGCAGTATTTATCGTACATGGTTTCCCATCATAAACCGAACCCGCTGTTTGAACGTTGAACGTTAGTAACTGACCGACTAACCAATTGCCCCATAGATACATTCGCCTTTTAATTTAACGGAGAAAATAGTTTTGTGCTAAAACACCAAAAGAATGATTTCATCAACGCGACACTCCAGTTGTAGCTGCAGGAAATATGCGAGGATCTCCAAAGCACTTTTGAATAACTAATAATTTTAAATGACAATGGAATTGCTGTCCATGTGAACACCAATTTTCCGCTTTAGCCTTAATTTGGGTTCAGTACGGTCAATTTGGTTTGAAATCTCGCATCAATGCCCTAAATTGTGTTCTTAGAAATACCTGCTTTCCGAGAAAGTTTTTTCACTCACAGACAGCTTCTGGTTGGCGCATTCACAGTGACAATGAAATTCTTTTGTTTCTCTGTGAGCTGCATCTTAGGGATAAATCTCTAAAACAGTTGTAATACGTAAGTAATTATACGACATTTTAGCCAGTTAATTCTGTTTGCACTCATGATAGAAACCAATTTGGGCGAATGCCATTGCCATTTGGGTTTACTGATTACCCATGAGTATTTTGAATGTACTCGCAAGTTTTTGGTAGCTACAACTCGAGTGTTGCTTTCATGAAAACATTTAAGTAGGGCAATTAGTTAGCTAACTATTTACATTTGAAAAGCAGGTTTGGTATTTTGTGATGCACCTTCTGTAGGGTATTATGATTTATTTACCCTCACGTAAAACAGATACATTCAACAATGAAGACTAACACAATAACTAGTGGATGAACACGTTCTAGAGCTACTTAATTCATTCAGGTTTATACTTTTGATAGAAAGAAAGTGTAATATGCTCAAAAATTTATAGATTCATAGGGATATTCCCTTGCATTTATGATGGTGGTATAAATTTTGAGGTGCTGAGCAACGCAGGAACTCAACTTTGAACAATGGTATGCTTTCTGTAACACCAAGCATTAAAAATGAGGATGTATGAAATATGTATCATACCACTACACTTGAAAGGGTTAAAACTCATTAACTTAGCTGAGAGATACTGTGAAGAAACAACTCACTCGGGCAAAGCACCAGTCCAGTTGGGGGACTGGAAAGCAGTTTCCTCAGTCACGCCCTTGGTGTACTCAAGCATCTTGGTTCCCTCCTCCTTGCTCAGCTTCTCGTTCAGGTAGTCAATTAGGGTGCCTCCTAAAACCAATAAATGATCATGTAACGCAAAATAGCAGGCATAAGTTTTTTTTCACTGGCCAATTGTATGTTTTTACACAAAAGTAGAAGGTAAGTCAACAAAAATAAGTTTTACAAACATGTCTTCAAGTAAACATAGATTGTTGATTCGGATATCTCAGTCGCTCTTGCCCATGTCTTGACGCTACGAGTACTTGAGCATTGAAGTGCTTGCACGCAGAAAGCTTGAGTGTGCATAGAGAACTTAGAGCTTGTTCACAGAACTTGAATACAGCTAGTGTTGCTGAGCACTTTCGGATGCCTGCGACGATGAGCATCATGAATTTCTGCGGAAAATGCGACTAAGGTTCCAGTTGTGATGCTGGTTTTGTGACGTGCTTACATGATGCGGGGCACCTGTCCGCATTAAGATGAAATGTAGGAGTTTCCTTTGTGCTCTGTGCTGGGTATCTGCTGTTGCCCCTTATGATGCTTCATGGTTTAAATTCCGGTTGATAAATTCTTTATTGTGGTGGGCTACCGTTGCACTGTAAGATATTAATATACTGTAATGATTGACAACCAATGTAATTACTGTATGGTGAAGAACTTTGTATTTACCCTAAGAAAGTACAAAAAATTATCAAAGCAAATTCATTCATGGAAAAGAAGGTAGCCGAACACGCAATTAGTTATGATAAAAACAAGCACAATTACCTCTATTCTTGTACACAAAAATTTTTAAAAAAGGAACGCTGGCTCCCAGGTGAGTGTTCATTCAAACTGCAAAAATGAGCGATGAAGATTTAAATAAATGGCGAATACAAGTGGGCTACTGTTATGCCATACAATGAAAAAGTAGTCACCTTAAAAGATAAAGTAACTTGACTTCACACAGTGGAAACCATATTCACATAGACTGCAATAAACAGAACAATGGTAAAAACTCGTCCCAATCCCAAAATATAATAATACAGTTTGTTGCTTGCTTGGTTCGTGTCTCTGTCACGCTCGTAAGGATTTAGGTAGGAGGAAATTCGGTAAACCTGTACTGTGAATACCAAAGGCACATCCTCCAATGTGGAAACTCCTTCGCAAAGCCCGCCTTCACAGGCAAACATTATTGAATTGAAATCAGAACAGGTATGCATGTATATATTATAAGCATTGTATTGTGGATGTCAAAGGCGCTGGATTGCTATGAAATACGCCATTTTCCAGTTATTAGCTTTCTTCTCACACACAGTCATGTTATCGATCGATAAGATGCAGAATTGAAGTTCTGCATATATACATGAAAAACTAGACAGTTCAGATGGAAATTCAACGATTTAGATTTGACTAATTCGAAATTATCATAAAGATGAATGTATTAACGATTTACGACGAATTATTGTTTTAAATATTATTCATGAATATATAAGGACCTTCCATTCTGTATCTGATCTATTATACCAATAACATGGTCGTATAAGAAAACCAAATTAATAACGGAAAAAATTGAGTATTTTATATGTGATCTGGGGCCTTTGGTATCGACAATACAATGCTTATAATACAGGTCTGAATTTATCTGATTTCAGTTCAATAATGTTTCTTCAGTAATAGATAGAAAATAATGGAACGGACACTCAAAGAGAGAGAGATACACTGTCTATTACTATAAGTCGATATTCATTTAGAACTCAATAACTCGTATATCTTCAATACAGTCATATCACAGTCACCGTGATATGATTACGGCATGGGACTTGGGTAAACAACCGAATAATTATCGAAGTAATTATCCGACCCAAGAATGGGCCAGAAGGTTCGTTCCTATAGCCTCATTCTATTCTATTCTAATACATTCGTTTTGATAATAATTTCTAATTATTCAAGTGTAATCAAACGTACAGCACAATTATGGGGAAAAAATCCTTAAATTTTATCACTTTAAAGCAGTGGAATTTCCACGGGGACTATCTAGTCTAAGAATAATAATCGGTACCTGATTCGGGTCGGGAAATTAATTCCGAGTCGGTGACTTCAGGTGCAGGGTTGTATATGGGTGTCATTTCTTGAGGCTTATGAGACAAGCGCAAACTCTTCCGCAAGGGCACAGGGCTCCTGAAAAAGTCAATAAACCTGAGAGGCACAGTACTTTGATATTGTTACCCTATATCACAGAACCAGTTTTATGACACAACACAGAAAAGGTTTCTCATTCCCCTGCTTCCGAGCTCCTGATATCATTCGCTAAATAGAGTAACACATGAACAATATTTTTTTTTCAAAAATAATTTAGGTAAGAAGTTAGTGATCGAAAGAAGCCTTCTCTTGGCGAAGCTCACGTTATCATAATTAAGACAAATAGCAGATTAAAATGAGCTTGCTTCAAGTATTAAGTTATACCAGAACATTGAGTAGATAATAAAAGAGTATAGTAGCTTATAGCCTTGAATGCAGTACACGTTTGATACTTTACATACCTGGGTGAAGGCTTTTTCTTGATCTTGGATATACCTCTCTCTTTTGGAGTAGCAGAGGATTTAGAAACGGGGCATAACTTGAGAACTTCGTTTTTTGTTTCTTCAATGTTAAGAGAAGAAAGGAAATGCAACCTCTGTTGAATGTTCTCCTGCATCTTCATCTCGTACTCTGACATGTCCACACATGGGACAGCGAGAGAAAACGGAGAGCTGTGAGGTGTCTTGATGGCACAGCTGGACGAGGGAGATGTACTTCCAGTCTCTGACGTTTCCGAGTTACTTGAGTTGTACTTGTTCGGCTAAAAGGTGGAGAACAGAAATATTGATAGCAAAATAAAGTGCCACTGTTAATTGCTCAATGAGCCTCAACCAAAAAGAATGGAGAGAAATTAAAAAGGGGATTTATTACAAGCTAAATATATACTCACAATGACTTCGTTTCATGACGTGGCAAATGAGTAAATAAGGATAATTCATCGCAACAGTGATCGACGTCAAGTCACACCGAATGTAAAGTGTTACCATCTTCCTTGTCACTGCTCTCGATCTATAAGAATTTACTAGTCTTTCTCACTATCTTCTTCTCTCCTCTAGCACTTACAACAAGAATAAAGACAATGTTATTAAATGAGCTCACCTCTTCCAGTGTGACTAGTCCAGCCCCACCCTGAGATTCCTCTGGTCCCAGGTGATCCGTGTTTTCCTGTGGAATACATTCAGGTAAGCTACATTGTTTGTGGCCACAATAATCTTCACATTCCATAGCGTGGTTATAAAAAGAGTAAAATTAAAATGAGTTGTAATTATTTATGTAAATATCTCAAGCACAAAACAAATTAACACAACATGAACAGAACAACAGAAGACACATATATGGCAATTTTTCTACCAATAAAAAAATTAAACAAGAGATATGAAAATAACAGACCAAACTACACTTCAATAACAACCAACATCACACAAAAATATTAAATAACCAGTTAGTTTCTAGGACAAGAACTTTAATCAAGACCACATCCATTCCTGCAGCTCACTGAGCAGCCAAACAAAAAGTATGAGCAAAACTGCTTTGTCTCAAATTCTGCTTCAAAATTGCCTATTGTACATTCATTAGCACATGATAAGGTCACATACTTCATGCTTGTTCTAATAACAAACAGAAATTTCCAGTAATATAATTATAAAAATCCAGTTAGTGGAGATGAGAGACAAAACGTTAATCAATAGTTCAAGTTTATGACGTCATATTGTAACAGTATAATCAGTAGTTCATGTTTATAAGGTCATACTGTGATTAGTGATGTACTGATTCCAGAAAAGAGTCCCATAACGATACTCAATTTTTTTCTGAGGTGCCGATACCAATACTTTTATTTTTATAATGAATAGGAATACACATCAATAAGAAGGAACAATTACGCACTGTTACGCAACTCAGGATTGCACTCCTGTACAACCATTAAACATGAAACAATGATAATATATTCCGTCAAGATAATATACCGTACTCCTTTAGGATAAAGATCGATATCTTTGATAATTGTAAATTCAATACTCAAATTCAAAAGTTCTAAGGTTGCAGAAACATTAAGCTTTCACTAGTATCAGGCGAGAGCCTGTTCCTTTTAGGGGTGTTTATATTCCCACCTACACTGGAAATACGCTCGCTCTCCAGTGATGAGGGAGGGGCTGATAAGTATTTACTTGCAAGCACTGATAGCAAGGGAAACCTAGGCTTATTTTCATGCCACTACATGAAAGAATTCTCTTCTTTAGGCAACATTTCCATGTTTTTATAGAGCCTCATTTCCTCTTTCAAAGATTATAAAGTTGAATTATCTTTGCTTCTTGATGACTTCGTATTAAATATTGCAAAATTAAATATTTTGCAATATTTAATACGAAGTTACGAATTCTGTGTAATAAATAATAGGCATTTTGCATTAGGAAAATTTTAAATTGAGTAGCATCCTACTAGCATGCGTTGCGTGATCTCAGGCAGATGTCACGTGTTCTTGCGTGTGTTTGTGAATACGCGTGCGCACACTCAAGCCCCTTTTCTCTGCGTAAATGAAATGGGTTGTGACAATAATTTTTCATGTTCAACAATTCATGACAACAATTTGTCATCAGAGAAAACGATCTCGTCTGTCCCATACCGTCCTTCAACTTGTTCAGAAGAATCCTCGCTCTGGATACCCTTTTCTCCTTTCGGAGGTCTGTCAGTTGTTGGCGAGTTAGCATCTTGAATGGTAATAGGCTCAAGTCTTTTTTGACAATATTTCTCATCGTTTTTTCACTCGCATCCATGTCTCTAGCCATGTTCCTCATTGATCTGCTAGGTTTTCGGTTGATCCTTTGCTTTGACGGCTTTGATAACCTTAGGGGTTCGTAGATGACCAGTTCGAGGACGATCCTCAGTAGTCCCCAGTTCTTTAAATCTTCGCAAAGTGTGATAAACAGTTAATTTGGAACTTTTAGCAGCCTCAAAATCTTAGGTTTTGTCTTGCCCGCGCCATAAAGCTCAATAATAGCTATACGTTTATCACTCATATCAAAATTAGCTAAACACTCCTAAATTTTCAAGTAAATCTGGAAAATAAACCGTTGATTAACATATATGAACCATAAATTACTTAGAAATCAGATTCCACAAATATTTGAATTGATTTTAAAAATTGGTCAGAGATTAAATGTTCCTCTAGATATGAGTATTTATTTTTTAAAAGTCCCATCTCAGCCTCTTCACAACTAAACAGTATCTGCACTGTAAGTCAATATCTCTAAAATTACAATCATGGTTGAAGAAAATTTAGCAATCTACTCATTACTAGGCCACACAGTTACATTAAAAATTTTACAAGTAAAGCCTTACCAGTATTCATAGGCCTTTTCTACAATATAATACACAAAACTGTACCTCTCCCAGATGCTCCAACTTGCACATCTTTTGCTTGGATGCTGCCGTTTTTCCCTCATTTTGTTCACCGCCAGCTTCAATTTTCCTCTTCTTGATATTATGGCTAACTGAGATGTTCTTTTTGGAGCTAGATCGAGTTGAAGAACGCATGGCATCAGCTGCTGAGTTTGTTTTGTAGAGCAATGCTCGCTTCTCCTGCGCTCGTGAAAGAATCTGAACATCAAGAAGTGATACGGTGAGTCCCGGTTTAGTACGTAAGTCGGAACTTAGACCTATATGTACGTCATGGAAATATGCACTTACATACTTAAATTATACTAATGATAAGAACTTGCATATAAATATCATATGAAAAAATAAGTTGAAGTTCAAACAAGGATGAAAAGGGAAAAACTAAGACGTGCGGAGATAACAAAAACTACAATCCGATATGGTGTACGGAGTGAGCATCTTCATCGTTTTCTGCGCCCCGTTACCATGTATTCAGCACCGCGAGCAAAACAACTAGTACTGCACTCGGTTCGCATGCTACGAACGGATCGCCCAAAGCGAAACATGAATTAATAGGATTTATGGGCGCTCGTTCGTAACGGCGAGTTGCCGTAAGTCGAAATTCCCTAAGCCGACGACTCCCAGCGAGTGTAAAAAATTACTGAAGCACCATGTATCATTCATGCTGAGATTAAAGATTGTACACCGACTCTGGTAATAATTTTTTCAAGCTAAATAAGAAATTAGTACCTCCCTCTTAGACCTTCAAGATGTCAATATTTCCTGATTCAATTGAATTTTACTCTCAAAGTTAGTAAAAACATGATCATTTACACATTTTCTACAATACTCTTTAGGTGGCTATTGAATAATTCAACCATTTGTTAGCAATACCAAGTTACTAAAAAAACAATACTTATAAAGTAAGACCTTTTTTATTTCACTCATAAAAATTTACATTTCTGCCATGGGACACATTGTGGCAAATGAAAAACAGTAGCTGCGGTAATTTATCAGATTTTGGTATTGTGCAACACAATCAACAGTGGAAATAAGATTTTTCAGTCAAAACATAACATTGTGATAAATGAAGCAGTGGGTGAAACAAAAAACACAAAATCTAGAACCTTTAAACATGTTTTACACTTAATTTTGATGTTTATTACAGCCTGAGGTAACTTTTATGCTACTAACTAACTGTATTTTCAAATATGAAGTTTCACTTATCAAACAGCTCCTAAAACTTGGTAGTTTTAAATAAATCATTACAAATCTTCCTCAACTTGGAAATTTTTGTAACTGGATCAAATTGTATATAAATATTTTAGCTCTACAGCATGTATGCAAATCAACCTAGCATGTTTAGCTCATAAAGTTAGTATTTAGTCTCTCCTTCCCTAAAACTTCATCTAGAATTAATAAACAGTCTTAATGTTGGTTCTCAATCAAAAATGAGAACATACATGAAATGTAATTCATTGTATTTCAAGTGATCTCTCTAGCATATTTGTTTGAAGACAAGATATTGAAATACAGCAGCACAATGGTGTCTTGACTCAAAAGTTCAATTAGTTTTGTGACAGAGCTCTCAACACAAATTGCTTGTACATCAAATCAATGCTTTCTCCATTAAAATGAATTTGAATGTCATTTAGTCACCTTGGATGCTGCAGTAGATTGGCATGAACAACTTGCATCTACATTATAGTATCTCCTACAGGCATATTCTCTACCAATCCCATCATCAACAGCTCCATATTTTATCATGCAACACTGGTCTAGCTTACGATTCACTGGCAATTATCAAGGTTGCTAATGTGCAAGTTTACCTAGATTTCAGGTTATATAGTACACCTGTATAAAATGATGGGAAGATATAACCAAATCTGTTCATTAAGTACCTGATTTCAAGTCTCACAGTATATCACACACCTTGCTAGTATTCATTGGCAAAGCTGCCACTGATCAGTAGGTCAGTACATCACATGTTCTTGGACTTGAGCAAGATAACTCAAAATTTGAATATTTTCACTAACACTCTACAACTTCTAATGAAAATAGGTATCTCAAATACTTTTGTAAATTATTATATCCTAACTACGAGGACTAAGTAATTATTATATCCTTACTCTCCTTTGTAACTACTCATACGTACAACTTGTCATACAGAAAATTTTTTTTATGGAATTTCAGAATATTTCACAATAATTCAACAGATCAGATGAATTTATGTTAGGAATATTCAAAAAGAATTTTTAATGAAGATTCTAAGCCTAAATAGAAACTACAACTATCTAGCATAAAAAAGGCAAATTCATCTACAAACAAAAGTATTATCTAGATCTGAAAACCTTTTTAATTTTCTGCACTACTTTTTACCTATTAAAAAACTTGAACATTATAGTGTACAGATAAATATTTTAAAAGATTAAACTTATCATTGCTTGTGACATGAATTTCCTGTTTTATACATCTTTTATTTAAACATATGAAGAATTTCAACTTTTGAAAAAGTAGCAAATTTAATTAATTCATCCACATGTTGCCAATTAAAACTTGCATGTTAAAATTTCAACAGGAAATGCCATAGACTAAAATTGTCTAAAACGACAAGGGTCTGATAAGAAACCGTTTTTAAATATTATACATGTATGATGTGACTCACATAAAACTCAAATTGTTAATTTAATCCAAACTCAAAATACACTTACAGAATGAGCAGATTCAAATTTAGGGCTGGGAAATTTGTAAAATAGATTTACTTCCAGACTTCCTGGCATAACGTCCTAATTATAGTATTAAAATCAGATTCAACTCATCCATATTTCTTTAAAAACACTCGAATATAAATTAGCGAGCATCAACCTACGCTAAACAGACTATTCAAGCACAATGACGATTTCACCACGATTCAGCACGCGAACAGTGGCGGGAACACATGTGATACCACAGTACAGTAAAGAATAGTAGGAACGTTTGCAATGTTGACGTCATGGAATCATGTGAAGGGTGAGGGGTGAGGGGGGTCTCAGTGACGTACACGCAAGTCAACCAATCATGGTGCACAAGTCAGGCCAACGGTCACTTTGTCAAATTTACACTGATTTCAAAGCAATAAAAAACATTGAGAAACAGCTTGAAACAATGGTCTAATGCTGGTCGGCGCATTTGCTCCTACATAAATACATATAATTTAGATAAGAATTACAAAATTATTAGGAATATCTTATTTTTCTATTTAATTTGATTGTAGCTCCACTTCTACCATTGAAATTCCATTTTCATACGCACAATGATACTATTGAGAAAGACACTATGGGATACTCTGAATGCACTCAGTTCATGCATAATAGAAGGTGCAAAAATAAATTCATCAGTCGTGATATTCGCTATGAGAATACGATGAATTAAAACCAAAAAATTATAATTTTCACATTACAGAGAAGTATATAATTTTCTAGATCGAGTAACACAGAGAGGAGTTTTAGTCCAACAAGTTGAATTCTGTAATTTTTCAATTATTTTTCCTTTAAACTACGTAACAGAAAAGTCATATGTACATGTTCCATAAATGTTATTATTAAGTGAGGTTCATGAATACTATATTAGACGGGCTTGTTAATTTTGACATTGAACCTCCCAGGCCCACTTCGTTGTTCTAGTTTTAAATTGGTTTAAACGTCACGCCAGAAGGTATATCTCATGGCCGAGTGACGAGAGTCTTGTGTATATAGATTGGAAAGCTCTATAGCGCGAGTTCTAACCCACTTGGGGCAGTGTTTTTTATGTCATATGGGCATTTGTCACCCCGCCCCTCCAAAAACTTGACCAATCAGCGCCTAGGGGCAACCCTTACGTCATGGATCACGTTCCCGCCTGAAAACCGTCGTTGGGGTGGTCATTGCCAACCCCCTCATATGATTCTACTTTTCTTTACTGTACTGTGTGTGATACTATTTACCAGTGTTGCCAAATGAAATTGCCCAAAAAGTGCCAGATTTGCTATAAAAAGGTGCCAGAAAGCTAAAAACAAATGAGGTGGAGCTAAAAAAAGAGCTAAAATACTAATTGTATTAATTCACCCCAATCACTTACTGAATTAAAGAACAATGTAGCATGACCTGCTACCCCTTTAAAGGTTATAAAATAACAAGTATTAAAATATTCCTCAATTTTAGTAATAAAAATATGGCTAAACTTTGAGTGAATTTACCAACTCTTTCCAATTAAAACATGCATATTTAGTGCACGTTATTGTAATAATATTTATATTAAGAGCGTTAGCCAGAGAGTATTTTCAATCGACACTTTTTCTGGGAACATTCTCACGCTTGTTATCTAAACATAGCTGTTATTTTTTATGGTGGCCTGGCTGGGGTTGCCAGTGTTATTTTTGATAGCTATATATCAGAAGGTAAGGTTAAGAGAGTCGACTGGTGCACCTCTAGTTGGGGAATTCAATGACAAGACGGGTACTCAGCTTTTGTTTATTTATAGATCCGTAGGGCAGCTGGTGGACAGAAGACATCCGTAGTCCACGAGTGAAAGAGATTGGAACTAGAGGTAATGATAGAGAATATGATCGTAAATAGGATCAAGAATATGATCAGCAATATGATCAGCAATATGATCAGCAATGTGATTAGGAATGTGATCAGGAATGTGATCGGGAATGTGATCAGGAATATGATCAGGAATATGATCAGGAATATGATCAGGAATATGATCAGGAATATGATCAAGAATACGACCATGAATACGACAAAGAATAGGATTTAAAAAGGGCAACGATAAAATGAAAGCAATGAGCGCTGAGAGCAGTGCTGAGTGAGAGCAATGAGCACTGAGAGCAGTG
>VCRD01000175.1:80212-118391 GCA_006783055.1 Trinorchestia longiramus
TTAATTACAAAAATACAGGAAATTTATTGTAAAAAGTACGATTTAATTGGTACGCGATTAATTAATACGCATAACTTGAAAATAGAGCATGAGCAGCGATGTGATGCTACAGACCGTCTGCCACCCACTCGCTGTGAAACCCGCTCGCTGGCCCTATACTTACCTACCTACTACACTATACTATACCCGCTGCACTTGTACACTTATACGCCATATACTGCACCTACTGTACTCGCTGTACTCGTGCATCATTTCAAGCCACAGTCGCTATAGCTCTGGACTGGCCATTCATCCCTGAAGCTGGACTGGCCTAACAATCATCTGTACGCTCTGGACTGGCTCAATCATCCCAAGAAGATTCCAAGCTATTTCTCGTGCCAACTTCTTGAATACCAAGCTGAGTACCTGTGATGAGTTCTTTTATTCTCCTTGAGTAAGGTCACACGGGCAGTTAGATTAGGTTTTGTTAAAGTTGGTTGCTTAAAATTCCCCAAGCACAACCAAACTTTACAACAAAATGTAGCTGCTGTTGAAAACAATACAATATTTGAGCGGTATTATATTTTCAATTCCAAAATGCGTTTTTAACTCAAGCTACTGGCGTAAAATTTTACCGACAGCTGTTTCAATTGAAAGCCATCTTGTTGAACAGTTATTCACAATTTTCAGAGGAGTCTGATTGTCATTGATAGCTTTATAAAGCTGAGTGTAAGCAGCTTGTCTCATGGCAGAATGTGAAAACCATTTGTATGTGTCTGCAATTAGAAATTCTAAGTTTTTAGGCAGAAAATTTGCTGAAGCATGTGACATTGCCAATTGTAGTGAGTGATAAACACATTGTGGCATAATGTATAAATTAGTAATTGGTACCTCAACGGCGACGCCTGAGCTTGAGGGAGAGATGATGCGGGGCAGCGTCAGTTGCGGGTTGAGCCCTGTCGTATACGTGTCGTTGCTGTGGTTGTGGGCGCGAGAAGCGGCGCAGGTGCAGGTTGCACGTTGGTTGTTCGTTAAAAGTAGTCGTTGTCGTGGAGATCTGTACTTGTAAAGTATTAGGCTAAGCAGATTCAGTTACTAACACTAGTATACGGATAATCGTCACGCAAGTAAAGGTTTTGAGTCACGGTCGAAGGTTGTTGATGTCTCATCGTCCACGGTTAGAGGACATTCGTCTGGTACGAGGAGCGACGGAGACTGCACACCAAGTCTAATAGAGGTAAGTGAATTACGGTTAGAATATACCGTAGAGTTGCAACTACTAGTCTTAACAACACACATCTGACTAGAATCAAGGATGGAACTTCCTCTTTCAACTTCTTATACACGCCATTGTTCACTCCAACCATGACACTGGCATTGTCTGTACCAATTGCAATTAAGTTAGTTAGATTCAGTTTCAGGTTGGCAAGCTGTTTTCAAAGCATCTATAATGCCATTTGCATCACAGCTGTCCAGCATAACAAGGCTTAAAAAGGTGTGAACAATTTTTTCCGGTGTCTACTGAAGTAAACGATAGCAATGCCTAACATTTTCCTGACAGAGATATCATTGCTCTCATCCAGTAGCAAACTAAATTTCCCATCTCCGATATCAGTCATCAGATTTTCTTTAAAGTGTGGACCGAAAACATTCTTCATTACAGCAGTGCATTTGCTTCTGTGCATTTTTAGCTTCGGTAATACATCACTATCTTTTAAAACCTGCTTGCAGAGATCTACCAAATGATTACACGTGTTGATTGAAGCGTAGCAGGATAAATTAAGGGCAATTTTTCCCTCAACGTTTGCAGTATCATTAGTTTTCTGTGTTATTAAGTTTGACAACGCAATTGTTGAGGATGGAACTGAAGCAATGTGTTTCTTTGTTTCAACATGTTTTGTTGATAAACTATATTTTCCCACTATAGGTATAACATCTACAAAATGTACAGTGAGCTTTAGTATTGTCGCCTGGAACCTTTCGAAGCCACTTACCAAACTGTTTCATTTCCAGCCATTCTTCTCTGAATTTCTGGGTGCAATTTTTTTCACGTCTTTGCTCATTTTGAAGGATTGTTATTTTTTCAAAATTAAGTGAAATTTAAAAGACTGTACGACTTCAAAACACTGTTAAAAGTTGCAGTTACAATATCCAATCACCGCACTCAATGCTGACGCTTCTCAAACTAATACATGACTAGTTGCTTCCACTTGCTTGGTGCAGCAAAACCAAAGCGGGTACAACAAGTACTGAACGAAAACATAACGAGTATTGAACAAGCTCGTTCAACCAAACTGTACGTTGTCCTAGATTAAAACAAGTTTGAATGAGAAATTTGTGCGGTTTATGATACAAATCCCTTTGATATAGCAAGTAAAATGTTCATTTACTTGATATTGCAGAAGTAATACTTATTGCATTTATATGTATATGAAAATGCTAAAAAATACCAGATTATTTTTCTTGGAGCCAGATGCAAGATAACATGGCGTAGGAGCCAACCGTAACCAAAAGATGCCAGATCTGGCTCCAAAAATGCTAAATTGGCAACACTGGTGTTTACGCTTTACGGATACCTTGAAGTCATTTTAAGTACCCTAAAGTTATCAATAGAATACCCAAAATTATGATTTTCAATCCATCACGGGTCTGCGATGTTTCAAGGTCAAACATATAATACCTGAATTTAGGTTAGTTTTTAGCACTGACTCCAAAAATCATGCTCATTTTACTCAATCAGATCCGGTCAATGAAATATTTGCACATTAAAATATCATAAATTTCGATCTGTTGGTAGGCGAATAAACCGCAATATTGAAAATTTTAGACTGATTTATTCCCAGAAAACTAACAAAATATTCTGACTAGATAGCAAGAAGAGTATAATGAACTAAGGAATCTACTTATGGAAGAATGGTCTCCTCAGGGAGTTCCGTTTATGCTGAGCTCACTGCGCATCCCTCTTTAGGCACCAGCACTCCTGCAGTAGTCTGTAGCGGGAATGGTATCACACTATGTACCATTCATCTTTATATCTTTAAATTCCCTCCTTAATAGCACATGCATTGAAAATATAAGTTAACATTAATCTCATTAATTTCCCCAGAAACTGGCGTAATTATCATTAAAGAATTTTAGTTGTATTTTTACATTTTTATAGATAACTTTAGTGACAACATAGTGAGGTATTTTATTCGTAATTAAGATTAATTCTAAGCGTTCCAAAAACTAAGGACGCCAATGTTGCCAACATTGATAGCGTTCTACCCTCGTTTCAGGACTGTGCCCATATACAAGGTCAGTCTAAATGATCTGACTCATTTGTAGGTTAAATAAAAAGCAAATGAAGTAACAAAACAAAAAATCATTTTATTTTTGAAAAGTACATATAATGCCATTTTTTAAGGGTATACATTAATCCCCCTCAATCTAATGAACAACTTAAAGATGTAATTCGTCAAGAAATTACTGCCATTCCACATGAAATGACCCGCCGAGTTATAGACAACTTTTGTGAATGCCTTGACAGTGTGTGGACAATCCAAGTAATCCAAGTTCCATTTCTGAACGGAATATGCAATATGATGACTTAAAGTATGTTCCAACATGTCGTCTTCAGCCGAAGGATTAATGTACGTACATGTAAGAAGTAAGTTCTATCTTGCAACGCTCTCTTAATACTGCACGTAAACTTTCCTTTTGAAGCAAATGGTAACTCATATTTCTGCAAGGTTAATCATAAAATACAATTATTGGTATCAGTTACCTTGACCACCATGGCAGCAAAATTTTATTGTGGTAGATTTTAATTAACATTCAGTGTGATGTATGGCTTAATCTTCTAATTGGTAGTGGATCGTCTTTACATTCGAGCTACAATATTCCAAACTAGTTTGTGCCTGGCGTTTAATTTCTCACGCAAAATATACTAAATGAGAAATTAAAAGCCAGGCACAAACTAGTTTGGAATATTGTAGCTCGAATGTAAAAACGATACACTGCCAATGTGACGAGAAGATTCAAAGGGAAGTTCAACAGGCTGAAGAAGAGTGCAAGGAGAAGACAGCATTAAAATCAAATTATCAAATTGGAATCGAGGTATCAACGATACAGCAGTAATCAATATCTCTCCGGTTAAGAGGCGATTTGCTGTCACTCCACATTGACGTATAATGTATACCCGTATATACGGTATAGTTCCTTCAATTTTATCAAGCCAAATGCTGGACGTCGCTGGACATGGTCGGAAGCCCTCGTGCAGATCTAAATCCCGGTATTTTGGAGGATATTAACAGAGCTATCTGGATCTTCTTGAGCGGGTGTCGAGAACTGCAAAACTCGTGCGAACTGTTATACTACTCTCGAAACCGAGAGCTTTATCGTGTATACGAAAGAGAGAACACTCTTTTACAGATACAAACCTCAGTTCTGGCTTTGATACGCTGCTTACGTCAACTCGAGGCAGATTTGGCTATCATGCAAGATTTTCGAGACGAAGTTCAGCTGAACGGATGTACAGAGTGTGTATCATGGTGTCAGAGCAGCTTAGCTAACTTAAAAAACGGACTAGCGAAAGTGGAACCCCAAAATCTTACCTCTGTGGGGGGGTTGGTTACGATATGTGGTGAACTAGTCATCTCTGCAGAAAAATTAGCCGTTTATGTTGATAAAGTGACTGGCTTGCAGCAGACTAGGACCATGTTTTTGAACCAGGACGGATTCGGGCTCGGAGATCTCAACCGACTTGACAGCTGCAGATTGTGTTGATTTCTCGCTAGTAATTGCTGCCATTTGGTGTCATTAGGCTTCTTGTTAATGCTATGATCGAAGTTCCCTTGTCGCTATGCACCTCGCTTCCTATTTTACTCAAATGTTGGAAATCCTGATTACTGTGAAGAGGCTGAGTACACATGTGGCAGCACCACGCCAATGGTAGTCAACATTCAGTTATTTAATTTCCGTTCCTGTCTGTTCAAACAGGAGCGGACATTTATACAAGACCGGCAGTATGGGATACAGTATCTTAAAATATCCCGGACTTTCAAGCGTTTCTGCATCTTATTCCGATCGAATAAGACAAGACTACTTCGCCAAGAATAACATGCGGAAACATTTGCACTTCAACTGCATTGTTAGGGTGCGGAAAACTTCCTTGCATAATAGAAGTAATAGTGCGTTCAATGGGTGTAGTCCACTCAGCGTAGACCTCCAGAAGACTTTCTTCCGTACTTGGTTGGTACTCGAATGCTACGAGACTAGATGCATATTTTTAGGGTATAGATATATTAGATTGTGACTTGTCGGGCATTTTTGAGGAAATGTGTAAGCATTAAAGTTTTTTTATTCAAACCTATGTCGCGAATACGCATGCCCACAAATGTACACGACACTTCAGGAATAAAAGTCAAGGTTTTAAATTAATTTATTTACTTTAAATCTACTAGTAATTGAATATTTTCTTTATATTCAACAGAATATACAGACGAATTTACCGTCAACAACTGAAACGTGCACTATCATTAAATTGCAAGTTAGTCGCTTAGCTTGAACTTCAGCGACAAACTGCTTCAATTTCCCAGGGTAATTTTTTTGACAATTTATTAAAGTTCACAACATTTCGGTTAAGAGTTTAAGCCGTCCCTCTAATAAAACTGGCCTATTGCTAAGTAACTAAATTGACATTTTAAACCCCTAAGGTCTGCAAGAGCCAGAACATTAACGATAGAAAGCTGGAGAGAACGGCTAGCCTCAGCACCCCCACGCTGGAAGTCCGTCGGTCTCCTGGAGTCTAGAGCCGGAATGTCAGTCTTCCACCACCAGAACCGCGTTCAACCGGAATCCTAGGCAGCGCACGCTGAGCTCCAGCGGTAAAGGGCGCAGATGACCCGTTCCTTTTCAACGTGCTCAAAGATTGCCGACGCATGACCCGTAGCCTTCCACTTCTTCCTGCTGCTAAAGTAAAGACTTATTAAACCAAACGGAATCCTGAGATCATATTGCTATCATTTCTATATGTATAGACAGGGTCTCTAATTACCGACCAGTAAACTTACCGTCGATTGCGCGAACTTATTCAACGGCATGAGTTCGCCCGTCGCTGTCCAAAAGTTGATAGCACCCACCCAATTTGCTTGTACTGTAGGAAGTTAATGGATTAATTATTCTGCTAATAATGGACCTAACAAAAGCATATTTCAGTATGTTGCGTTTTCTGAGAATTCTCTATTTATTGGCACTAACCTAAAAGATACGTGCTCTTTTAGTGTTTCGTGAGGGAAGTTTAAGGTAGAAAGAAAATAGTAGAAGAAGCGTACTCCACATGGATAGTAAGAATAGTAGTAGTTTTGACTTTTTAGAAAGAGGAAATTTCAATTTACAAAATGGAATTCAGGGTTGAGAGTGTCTTTTCAAACGCTTTCGTTATTAGACGAATTCACTCCTAATTTAGTAAGTTTATTTAACGTTTGAGAATAGTTAAATTTTAAAGTTGTTTATTTGTAGTTCTGGATAAACCAGTTAAATATGGAGTACAGGTTAGACAATTACTGCTTGGTAGCACAACAAACAAAATGAAAGAAATTCTATTGAATAACAAAATATAGGAAGGTGAAAGCAAGGAAGAAGTAGAACATCACGTTTAGCCGAAGATGGAGCAGGATCAGCATCCACCCTCAGCACGCAGCCCGACGACCCCGCTCCACACTGCAGTGAATCCTTACTGTCTGAATAGACTACACTCATGTAATATGGTCAAGTTGGGTGACTTGGGACCGGCACGGAACCTCCGAACACTACGGCGCAGAAACTCTCAACCTTCTACACGACGGCGTAGAAACTCTTCTTGACACGACGAATCGGAAACTCTTCACTTTCTGCTATTTTTCCGTGTCTTACGACATTGGTAGTTTTTGCAGCTTATTCCTAGTTCTCTGTAGAGCTACAGAAGTTCGGAAATTACTTTAATTAATCCTATCGAAAGTGTAAATTTCGATACCTATCCACACTAATAATGTTATTGTAATTAATAGAAAAGTAGTTCTATTTGATAAAGTAATGGGACGGACTCACACAGATAGAGAGAGAGAGAGAGAGAGAGGTAGATAGATCGAGATACATGGTCTATTATCCCACTATATAATAATACACAGTTTGTTGCTTGTTTGCTTGGTCCGTCTCTCTGTCACGCTCTTAAGGATTTAGATAGGAGGAAATTCGTCCCCTGAATAACAAGATGAGATACCTTGAAATTTCATTCCTAAATTACGATGACAAATATAGTTTCTGAAATACATATTCGAAAGTTAAAATACTACATTAGAGGTTTTGATCCTGTCGTACATAAGCTATTTTGCATAATTTTTCAGCTGAATTTCTTCGTAGCAGTTGAAACTTCACGCGGGCCAAATATACCTTTGGTTGGATCACTGCAGGCAGTCACGATACGGACCCCAATGCTGGGTCATAAAATTTTTTCGTTCCCGTGCGAGATGGGGAAAATATTCGTTTAAAAGGTAGCCTAGATACAGTCTTCTTCTACTTCATGACCATGTTTCTACGTCAAACTATGACCCGTACCTTTACATCGACTGTCATCCAACGGACACACCGTGAGTCTCTCGCTTCGCTTTGAGAAGTAGCTCGTTTTGTTATGGCAAGTTAACGAGGAACGAGTTATGGCAAGAAATTATCACATTTTTGAATTAACGAATCAATTGCATGTTCGTAACCTTCTTCAATGTGAATTTTGGATTACAAAGTTACATTATTTGGCATCCATTTTTCAGTCTCTCAATGTTTTTAATTGTAGCATGCAAAGGAAAGAGGAAAATATCCTCACAATCAAGAAGCTACAGATTTGGAAAGGTACAGTGATGGGAGGCAGTCTCGAAATGTTCCCATTGCTAAGTAATTCTCACACAACTGAAATTCTGCTAATGATAGTCGATAATTTAACAACTTAAGAAGAAATAAGGGTTCTACTTTTCATCAATTGACATTGCGCTATATGAATAGATTAGAAACCCTTTTATAGAAACTAACATGGATTCCAGGTTAACGCTAATAGAAAAAGAACTGTCAGCAGTATCCACTGACCGTGGATTGATGATCAAGCACAAAAAATTGTCTCATGAAGCTTTTTGGCTTTCAATCATAGAAGAATATGTGTCGATATCCAAAAAAAGCCTTAAATGTCTTGTTGCAATTTTCCACTTCATATTTATGCCAATTGGAATTTTCAACCCTCACCACAATAAAGTCTAAAAAAGGAAGAACTCTTCAAGGCATTGATGAAGAAATGAAAGTTTGTCTCTCATATAAAAGATCAAAAATTGAGGAACTCGCTAAGTCTCACCAAGCTCATATATCGCATTAACACGGAAAAAAATAATTTCAGAGAGGTATGTTATATATGCTTTTATTAAATGTGATAGCTTTATTTATATTTAACAGTTTCGTTCTAATATATTAGTTCTATTTTGCATACAGTGCGCCCGAAAAAATCTGTAGTATTGTGTGTCCGGACCATAAAAAGTTTGAGAACCACTGGACTATGGTGTGTGCACGTGGTTGAAATGCCTGCATAATTGAAGTGCATGTGTGTGAGTGATGTTTTTATGTTAGACGATATGGGTTCGGTAGCAGTCAAAGAATGAGCCAAACGGCTCGTTGCTGTAGCCATTTTCTATTCTATTCCTGCCATAGTCAACGTCAAAAAACTTTTATCGGGTAAAAGTCTGCGGGAATTGCAGCCAACATTTAAGTATCTTCCCTAACGTATGACATTTTCATGGTATGACGTGACATTTTTTTTGATCAGAAAATTATTTCAATTAGCGATCAGTTATACAGAATACAATGAAAAATATATTGTAATAGTATCTTCCAAACAGAATCTTTTGGGCAACACGAAACTTTTTGGTCAATCCAGTTTCCCGTGTAAAAAGAGATTCGTGCAAACGGCTTATCTTAAACGACATGTGTTTTCCCTCTTGCCTTGTATATATCAATTGACATGCACAAATATCAGGAGGATAAAAAAAATCGAACTTTTTATTTTATTCTTGCTCAACATAATTTGAAACATTTATATAGACATATCTGTCACTAGCTTGTGAAAGAGGACTAAAATATTGAATGAAATGTTCACTTTTAACAGTTAAAAAATGTGTGAGCGAACCAAAATTTAAAAAAATTATTTTTCCAAATTGTAGACTTTCACAGAGGTGAACAATAAAAGCATAATTAAATTAGAATAGAATAAGGTAACAGGAACGAGTCTTCTGGTTCATTCTTGGGCTGTTACCCAAGTCCCATGCATGAATTAGATGTCTCAAACATTGTAATCTCATTAAATGAAAAAATAACTAGGACCATGAAATATTCATATATGAGTGATGGGTGCATCATTATGAAGGCCAATGTATAATAAGTGCATTTGCGTACCTTGAATTCATAAACCAGTATAAAATGTAATCAGGATCATACGTTTACGTTCTTTTCATTTTGAATGTTCTTGTTAAAGTCTCTTTTTTTCTGTATTTGAATATCATTGAACTAAAAAAATAGAAGCTTCATAATGGCTCCCTAATCCAGGGGTCCCAACCTTTTTTTCACCCCGCACCCCTAAAAAAATTTCACTGGAACCTCGCACCCCCTGAAATTTATATTTTGCCCAGGGATAAATTATGCGAATTCCGAATAATATTTTATAAAAAACATTGTTACTTTATTCTTTGATATAATTTGTAAAAGAAATTACAAATGTAGCCCTGAAACATATAATAATTTAGAAATGGAATAAACCTCAGGAAATTAATCTCTTACTTGAAATAGAAAAAATAACTAAGTAGTAAAAAATAGTAGTAAATACTACAAGGACTAGTTCTCAAATGCTTGGAAATTCCTCTTTTTCAATACAACAACAAAAATCGCCAGGCAGTGAGGAACAGCTGACGCCTGAACTTGTTTCATCCCGGTAACAAACATGTTCAGTTTAGGTCCTAAACTTTAGGAACTACTGAACGCGTTATATGTATGGTAGGATTGAATCTTTTCAGCTAAGTATGTGACAGCCACTAAATAACAATACTTAACTCTAAAATGGAAGCAAAGTTAGTCCATTGCAAAAGCAAATAGAAATCCCAACATATAGCCAATATCCAATTATTTACCTGGACCTTACTCGCACCCCCTGGAATATCGTCTCACACCCCCAGGGGTGCGAGCACCCCAGGTTGTGAACCCCTGTCCTGATCAGTTACGGGAGTTTCAGGTTATTTTCTATTCATATCATTAAGCATAATTTCTGTATGTAGAGAATAAGATCAGGTTTATTATTTCATGGTTGGATTAGTATGATTTTGATTAGTACCAAAATACGTAAAACCATGTATAAATATATCAGCGTAAGTAGCTAGAAATTTGAAGAAGAAGAATAGGAGGACATGAGTTGTACGTGAATTTCCCAGCTGTTCTTTTTAGTTCAAAACGTAGTTAAAAATGACATTCACAAAAAACTGAACAACGGGTAATTTTGTTCCTTAATGTGGGCAAAAGCTCGGACACTAACTCTCTATATTATTCTATATGTTATTTTCACATCGTATATAATATTCAGTAAATACTACACTAAAAAACAAGTTCGAATATTAATTTTTTTTCAAGAGCCAACATGTATCAAAATATGTAAGACATTCTGAAGTATTGAAAATTGGGCATATGAAATGTTTCATCTCTTCTTTGAAATAATCGTGGTATATTAAATGAGCATGTAGAAGTTGTACGATGTGAAGTGTCAATACCTCTAATAAATTAAAGCTTTACTAAAATTGAAACGAAACAATATTTATTAAACATTAAATTCAATGTTACCTGAATAAAAAATTAAAGCTTACCCATTTGGTTTTGGAAGTTTATACTGGAAACAGTAGCTTCATTTTAGTGTACGCTGTTGTCTTGAATTCCTGAAGTTTTCATCACTCCAAGATTTTACGAGGTCTTTATAGGATCTGATCAATTTTTGTAGATGTTACCTTTCTGGTAGCCATTTCTATGTAGAAAATATCTTAACAACCAAGTTGAACATAATTCCTTCTTGCGTACACAGATTTATACATCTTTCTTTGAAAGCGTGTCTGTAGCAGGCGCCTGACCTGCATCAGTCCAAACCATCTCGTTTAAAAAGACTGTTTGAGAAAAGGATGTATTAGCTAAATAAAGTCATCGTTGTCATTTGTAGTACTTTATTAACAACTTATGGGTAACAGATTAAAATGTGAGACATATTTTTACCACATTCTAAAGCAGTGATCAGAGGTATAGTACAGAAAAAATGATATATAAATTATTATCTATATTTCAAGAACCTTAAGTTTCAAACCTCCTTTCGCAAACTTCAAATCACAAACCTGAAGCATGGCACAAAGTTGTACAAAACAGACAACAATGACAACAAATAACTTGAAAAAGTGAATTAAGTCTCCAAGGGAAGAAATAGTTCAAAAGAGAATGAACTCGAATACGCTTGTTTTTTCAGCTACGAATGTATCCCGGAAATGTTCGTACAAGACACTGTTACTCTCCCAGCTGTGGTCAGGCATCATGACTGGCGCCACCAGTTTCCCCGTACTGGAAATATCGAGGTGAAATTTAACAGCTCTAAGTGAGAGATGGAGGAGTTGCGCACTGCCTGACACTTAAATAGTGGCCCTCATTTAGTTGGGTTATTGAACAGCTGATGAGGTCATGACCAATGGGCGAGTGTGAAAACGTGTGGGTTCTGATCAGTCAGCCGCGCGCTGCGGACTTGTGTGGGTGTGTGAGTGAACTGGGAAAAGTGAGTGGTCGGCCAAGGACAGCGGCGGTGCCGTCCAGTTTGTGTTTCAATTTTATAATCAAAGTGTACGACAATATAAAAATTACAGCACTGTATGAAATCAGCAGCTTTAACGTGCAGAAAAGTCGTTCATAAAATATTAATTTACAAAACACAGTGTGCCGTTATAGAAATTTTCACTTTCAGGTCTTTTGAACATAGAAATTCAATTTCGAAAAATTAACCAATATAAGTTTCAATCATCCTCATAGTTTTCTGCATAATATGTTTTTATTTAAGGTGCAAAACATTGATCACTAATTTTCTAACTTTCGATAACAAAACAGAAATTGTTTTATGAAAGTTGAGTATTAATTGTTTTAACGCACAAATGCAATCCAAAACTATTAGAAATTGTTAACGGACCAAGGACCAAAACAAAAATTAAAACCACTACCTGGAACTGAACAAAATACTTGGTGCACAGCAATTTTTTCTCATACTGTACAAGTATTTTTGTTAGCTTCAACGACGTGCCGACTGCGACAAACGCACTCTAATAATTATTTGCACTTGATGATTAAGCATATCCAGGTTTTATACAAAACTCTAATTTCCTGCAGATCGTTGTTCATTTGCATGCATTTTTTATGTCTGAATTGTACTGGTATAGTCAGGAAGAAATTAAAATTTTCAATAACAACATGGGTTTTGTTATGTTTAGGATTAGGGAAATTCCCAGCGCCGGAAATACCAGTCCGTGAGTTAAAGGATTACGACAAGTTCCACCGTCACAGCATTCAGAAAAATATTATTCGGGGTTTAATTTGAGTGAGGGAAGAATTACTATTTTTCTTTCAGAAAACTCAAACTTTTGCAGTTGATTTAGAGGATATTTCAATTTGAGAACCCATGAATGATACATTCATCAATGAACTTGAATATCATTTAAAATTTACAGCTTACAACCAAAAATTACAATTTAAGCCTAGCGAATCCTTGTGAAATTTCCTGCTTGAAAGTTATTTATTCGTTAATTGCTACAGGCATAAATTTACAATGTTGAGCGCTATCGCAATCATTTATTATACATTATATAGCATTTTAATTATAAGACTGCAAAAAGAATTCTTACAAACCGTTTGCTAAAACTGCACGGACTAAAGTGAATTATTTACCAGAAGGAAATAATTGTTGCCTTTTCAAAAGGGTCGGTTTTTAAAATTAAAATTCTCACGCACTCGCCAATAAAAATAAGTAAATGTAAAAAGACAATTTATTATCCATTTACAGAGAATCTTTAAGCACACGAAAAAAATTAATACACCAAATTTCAATAGCATGTTTAATCCCAAAGTTATAGATTTTTGGTTTGAGCTTTTCTCAGCTTGATAAAAAAAGCCCCTATCGAATGTTAATATTAAAAAATTATCACACTTTCATTAAGTGAAGTCTTTATAACATAGATTGTACTTTTTTTACATAGGTTCTTGTTATAAATAACTCATATTGCTGTAACATAGGTGGAACATGCACATAAAAATTTAACAAAAGCCTAAAGAGAGTTTATCTTTAGAATAATTAACAAACAAGGGTTTAAGAGAAAGAATTCCCCGATAATAAGCATGAATTCATTTAGCTCTAAGTTGATCTTTGTTTTTAAGTTCGTGCTATCTGAGTACGGAATAGACCTGCAGTGTAATCTATCACTGAAAAATTTCTGTACACAATACATGCAAGAATAAAACTTTTTCATGCAAAGATCGTGTTATACTGGATAATTAAGATAAACGATTCAATAATCTGCATAAAATTTTTCGAATATCTTTCCTCTTAAGGTTAGACATATCACTCTTACGTACTAAATATACTGGGACAAAAATAGAAGGGAAAATCTTTATACATTCTCTTTTTGAGATTTTTGTTTTATCTTTCCCACATTTTATTGATTTCCCTAAAAATGAGCCAATACGCGAGCTAAATTTCTTTAAATTCCTTGTAGTTTTTTCCTTTTTTCAGTTTAATTCTAAGCTGAGCGTTGATTTTATGTACATATGTAAATACTGTCTGAAGGAATACATTTACTTCTACTAAATAATGCTCGTACTATGAATGTCCTTCACATTCAAGTTTTATAACTTGCATTATTTTATGATAAACCTTGAAATGCTGATTGTATAAGAGCATATCAGATACTGTGCAGTACAGTTTCTGAGTGGAATGGAAGCATAGAAGGACTTTGTATATTATTTTCTGACATGTCTCTGCACATTATTCGCATCTGGACACAGGTACAAAATCGATCTCGTTGTATGGTAATTGTTTCAGGGATAATTGATGTGGACTTAGCAATGTCTTTTTTCTGAGTTAATTTTAATTGCTGTAACGTAAGTCTCACTGGCCAAATAAGTTTTCTCAGGCACCAACAGTGCCAGACTAATGATTTAACTACGACTACCGAGCTAGACGAAAATACGTTAGACGGTGTGAGGAATGGGAGTGAATAATTCACTTCTCCTGTCAAGAATCACTAGAAAAACTTCAATAAATCAGACTGTTTTTCGATAACTAGAAGGAGAAATAGCGAAAAAAACATGTAGAGCATTATCTCATTGCAGTTCAATCTAATGAGCAGAAAAAGTTTTGTTAAAGATATATTAATAATAAATAATGTACATGTGCTCAATAATATTTTGAATGTATTTTTATGATCTCAGGTTACACTTGGTTGAATTATGCTATGTCATATATCAATACATTTAATTTTAATATTAAACCCTCACCTTCCAAAACAATGAATACCTAAGTTGAATGGCTGAATTGATTTATTTGTTAATCCACATTAAAAAAATTCGTTGGAATTACAAAAAAATAATTTAACTACATTTAGGTGTACACCCTTTTCAATGGCATTCTACTGTGACAATATGATTTTTTTCACTTGGTTAGCTGAATCCTCTGCTACATAAACACAGGCTTAGTTTTCAGAAAGCTATTTTCACAAACTTTTTCGAACAGTTCAAAGTTTTTCAATCAAACGAAGCATCGAATTGCGGCGGCGAGTCCTGTGTTTTTCGCGATGCAGGCACAGTCGCTGCTGCTCGTGTTCACCTCGATCAGTTTTCAGATTTTACGAGGTAAGTCAACTGCAGCCCGCGTTAACTTTGCGTTGTGTTCGTCATGACTGAGTTCGTTGATGCTGGTGCTCAACATGCAGTTTCCTTATCAGCATAGGCTGACAAATGGTGGGTAGTGACGCCAGAGAATCCTGAGGTGAGTCGTACGCTTGTCTTTTTTTCTACGATGTTGAGATAGCAGGGAGCAATTCAAAAGCAGTTTAGTGTTTATTCGTGCTATAAATCTTTAGTAACACTGCGGGTGTGGTATTTAAGCGGTCACACCTAGCTACAACCGATAAATTATTTTTCTGAACCTGTTCTATTTAATAAAACTAGGTCATTTACAACAACGTTATTTGGTTTTTGCAAATTATTTATTTTCCTGGATCCTATTTGTCAGTCTTAAAACTAAATACAATAATGAGAATAATGGTGCCATTGAATTCCGTTAGGGTGAAAACAAATTTAAATCTCAAATGAAGACCAACCACCAAGAAAATTAAACTAAGGCATTTTAAGTCTATACTTTTCTTTATATCAAAGATCCGTTCCAACAATTCACCTGATAGAGCAAATATTCTACAATAGTGGGGTGCGTGGTTGAGAACTGTTGTATGGTAAACTAAAAATTAATTCTCCAAGACATACCTCCAGCATGGATGAATGAATATTTCCACTCATTTTTGATGCTAGGCCACACACATTCGAAAGCGCACTCTTAGCTTTGCTCAGATTTTTTTAAACAGAGAAAATGAAATCTGCTAACTCTCTCAAGCCTTAAATCGATGATCTAAACACAAGTTACTAGTTCTGCTTCTAAAGATTCTGCGCTCATTCAGTGTGCGCTTACCAATTTTAGTCGATCCAGCTTTAATATGTACTTTATTTATTATTGTGGCATCAAAAGTCACATTTTTGTAGGAAATTTTTTCCAATCTCTGGTTTTGTCGAAAAACAAGAACTATTTACCTTGGATTAAAAGTCTATCAAAAATGCCCACTAATAAACAGATAACAATAGGTTGACGGTGTAATAATATGTACACAAAAACTGTAGAGTCTTGGAACATTTTGAGTTACTTCATCGGAGTATTGCTGGCAGGAAAGAGCGAGTCTTTGAAGTGGTTGCGTTTATACAAGCAGGTGGACGAGAACTTATATATGATGATAATGTTTCTCGAGGTCGCACAGCTTCGTTCAAGCTGAGACCGAAATAGGTTGGAAACGATGGTGGTAAGTGAAGGTTGTAACAATTTTCGGTGAGAGAGAAATTCCGGACCATTTTTAGCTCATTCGACGAGACCTGAACGGTCGTGTTACGGGAAAATGGTAAGCAGAGCTCAACTTGCCTTCTGTGCAACACAGGGGCTTTTTTTATGGTAAGTCTACATACGCTGACTGAGTTCTCTAGATTTGGTCATGGTTTTGATAACAAAAGTGAATCAAGAATATCTACATGTAATTGTATTTTCGTCTAAATGCATCGAATCACTGCTTTTCGTGTAACTTTTTCGTATAGTTGTTTAATTTTGAAAACGGTTAAGCTTTCACCGAAACGAATTAATGCTACCTTAGCTGCTGATTTTTTCAATAAATTTCATTTTATTGTACAATTCGAAGGATGAAGAGGAAAACTTGCATGTTATCGTTAAAAACGTTTGTTATTCTGTAAGATTTTTAACGGCAATCGCGTTGGACGATTGCAGTCGAGGGAGTGATTCGTCTGACGCAGGTGTAGATTCGTCTCATTCGTGACGTCTCCACCTTTGCAGACGTATTTCCGTTTTGTTTAGTCCCGCAGGGGCTATTCCTTCTTCTCAACGAGTATAGAACAATGATGTTTTTGATAATTTCGCTCCTCATCATCTAAATGTTCTGAACATGGAATAAACACAGTGTTTGGAATAAAGTTTTCACTTATAGAAGTTAAGTGTCAGCAAAGTAATGCTTTGGTATAATTTATTTTTAGTTATTTCCCTAGCTTCACTTTTGAATTTTTGCTGGAGCATATCTATACTAAATTAAAAAGTAATTTGTAATTTTTTTAGTAATGTATTCAGGTTTTCGCTCAACTGGGTTGCAAAGACATTGTCTGCAGCTTGTTTCACTATGGCATTAGTTTTTATTGATCTTACACAACTTGCCGTCGCTCTACGTCATGTAAAATTGGATCGTAAATGATGCGCATAGTTGAACTGAATACAAGAGGTAATATAATTCACTTTCAAAGAAAATAAAACAGTCAGGATACTATCTTCATTTTTGACGCGAGTACTCACGATTTTCAAAATTTTTTGACCTCATTATAACACTAAATAAATTCTTCGACTTGAAATTAGTATTTGGACGTCCAAAGACATATTCTATAAACACAATCTTTTTAATGGCTTTTAATTAGTTTTGCCTGATTTGCAATGACTTTACATTGATCTCAATTAGATAAAAAACAAGGCAGTTAACAAGCTAAGTATTTGGGTCGCTGATTTGAATGATGACTCAGAAATATCGCAAAATATAGTCTCAAAAATTCTCGATTAACACAACTAATTTTAAAAAGGACATAGCGAGGAACTAATTCATTTTTAAACACTCTTCCTTTCGATATAAACATGCACGGAGTTCGAACTCTGGTAACAAGGCTTGCATTCAAATTCGCTCTGTCAAAGGTAGGTTTTCCTTCGACACCACGGCACGCTAACTCCAACATTGTGTTTTAAGGTAACTCTGCATGAGCTGTGCGTTGAAGAATCCTGCCACAACCATTTCCCACACCAACAAACAGGTTGAAAATAATTCATGTCGAATGAATAGGATTCTATTTTTCTTAACTAACTTCATACTTTCAATTCATTTAGATGAAAAATAAAGATTGTAATGAAAGTAACTTGCACAGTTTGCATACTATTAGAGTCTTGCGACTTCACAAAGTCGCTCGAAATGTCGCCATGGGGCGGGACGCCGCCACGAACCACACAGAGCAGTGCATCGTACGGAGAAATTTCTTGAGCTTTTAACGGAAAAGAAAAGGCTGTTCTTCGAGAACCTTACTCTGGCTAAAGAAAAGACTCCCTATGTATGCTTCGATGTCCTTTAGCTCGGGGCGAGCGCCAAGCATGCAAAGTATGCCCTAGCCAAAAAGTAACGGCATGGCGACAAGAAGTTAGAACAACTTCGGCATTTTTTCTAGTTCGTTCATGAAAAAAGCTTCTCTTATGTTCATTATTGCTAAATTTAAGATATTTTTCTCCCAAAAGTGACTATATCGACCGAAAGTTAAAAGATTGCAAGTTCACCTAACAAAGTTTTAAATTTTGTTCACTCGTAATTTCTACGTAGGAAAGTCATCTCAGGTTCAACAAAATGTTACAGTAGGTTTAACTATAGCAAAGCTTGTACAAATTGTTCCCCTATATTTTGCATAGTAGAGACACGAATCTCATTAGTATTAGTGAAACAGCTGGCTGATGAGGCTGGTATTGTTATAACCTATGAGTAAAAGATCTGGAATTAGCTTTGATGACCTAGGTTTCATGAACTCTCAACTTACGTCAAAAAATATATGATTATCTTTATCTCTTATTTAACAATCTAATAAGTTTATTAACATAGCGCTACATTATTAGGTGTTCTTACGAATCCTAATCCATTTCATATGATTTAAATTTAGCTCTTGCTCTAAAAATACGAAGATTATTCTTCTTAATTTATCACATGAGTAATTGGAGTGAATAATGGGAAAACGATTATGTATACAAAACTATTGCAAAAAATGATTGTAATTGTCCCTTGTAGCAATTTCAAACTGACCCTGTCTTACACAAACATATCTTTCTCCCATCGATGAAAACGAGCTCAGGCTTCATTGCATTTAATGGTTTTGAACGGTGTAGGTATTCAAAGCAGCCTATAAATTCGTTTGAGTATCGTAGGTAATTGGTCTTCCAAGCTATAAAAAACGTTTGTTCAATTCAATGGATGGGGATCTATACTATAAGCACTATCAGCTGGCGGTGTCTGAATAGATCTGTAACCCAGTGGAACAGGAGAGTTGGGTCTGTACTCAATCCACTACAGAAACGGCTCATATTCCTCAGCCTAGCAATATTGATATGCTCGGTCTATTAATGACCGGCCTTTCAATATCTCCCAATATTAATGTGGAATTCATTCAATGAAACGACTTCTAAAATCGATTAACAAAATGAAGAATATTGATGTAGAATTGGTAGGGAAATAATACTTGGTAGAATGGTTATAGTATGTCTTCCCATGGCCGTGTTAAAATTCAATTAGGCAACCGCTTGGCGTCGAATATTTCATCTGTATTCACTGTGAAAATTGTTTGCGCATTTCAGTCAATTAAAAAGTGTTATTTTGATACAAAAAAGACAACTAAATGAAAGATATTTTCGCAATATTGGAAAATCTGTCGTATTATTTGTAAAATACTTGATATTAATTTTGAAGAGCTTTCAAATTAAATTGTTATCATTTCATGTATATCATATAAATTTGCTTTATGGAGTAAAGTTTGCACCAACTTCGAAAAGTAAATATTTTTACATCTGCATTTCATTCTCTTGTCGATCAGAATGGAAGAAATGCGTACATCAAAGTCTTATTTAGAACAATTTCCAGAAGAAACCGAGCAGGAAAAGACTTACGTATAGATGAAACTGTGTTCCATAATTGTGTCACAAAACATTGCGTTTTGAGACATACACATTTTATACTCTATTGTTGGGTTTTAATCAAAAGTATATGCTGGCAGATAATTATTTTCAATTCACTTAATATGCATAATGCACAATATATTTTGATCATTTTGATTTTCATGCTAGTAAATGAATGAAAACTATTTTGCCACAGTGGTCTAGTGGTGAATATCCCTGCTTGCGATGCAGGAGACACGTGTTCAATTTTTGTTGCCATTTTGTTGATTGCTGCCTGTTCATCGGTTGACGAGATACACGTTCTGCCAGCTGTACCGCAGGACACTCGATAATTGTAGAGCACCCAATACTTCTTACTATTGTAATCTCGATGCTAGACGAACACAGTAATAAAGTGTTGAATTTCTCACATGCTTTCCTGGAATGAATTGGTAACAGACTTTTCTTTCCTTATTCAGGTAGAGAGTCACAAATTTTTTTTACTTCCTTGAATCATTTAATATTTATTTTAATGGAACTTACAACGCATCGTGCGGAGGCATGACAAAGAGTCCAAGCAAGGAAAAACAACAAGTTAAACCTTTTATTTAGTAATTTATTCTAAAATGTATCATGAGCGACTTAAAACGACGCCCATTCAGTCAAGTTCCGTACGAATACACGTTAGTGGTTGGCTTGCTTTATCGCGTCGAAATACAGAGTGTCCTCACTGCACTGAAATAAGTGTCGATTTTGTTTCAAATAAAATACTTCGTTCACGAAGAAGTATAATTTCTGACATTCAGTTCAACAGCTACTCTGTGCTCCAAGGGTGGGACGTATCCTGAGTTACAACAACTATCAGTCAGTACATATACGTAGTTTGGAATAGATGAGACGTAGGACTGTCTGATATTGACGTTATTCTAACCTAATGATTCTAGAGGAAACATCACAAAGTGGATTAAAATATATTATATGCCGAATCTGTTCTTCTCATTCCGAAACCAATGTTTATTACTCTGCAATGAGTGAATTCTAGCTGTTTTCTTATTTCTGGTTGTTTCGTTTTTTATACAGGTACCTGTGAAGCCGCTGTTGCAATGTGTCACATTAGTTTTCTTCCCCACAAATCTACGTAGCGACGCAAAACAATTTCACATTAATATTCCAGTATATTCGTCAGCGTAAGAGCTCGTTGGAAGGTACATACCACTCAAGATTCACTTAAAGGTCGAAGAGAACAAAACGACTAAAACGACTAAATGCAACTCAAAAAAGTCATTTTCGGAACGACACAAGCCAATTTTCTTAAATTTATGTCTCCAAAATCGACCTGAGAAGCCAAGCAGAGTCCTTCTCGGGTAAAGTTTCCTGTTTTCCTGGTCACAGGAGCAATTTTGTGTCGTCGGTGCGCCGGCAGAGCGCTGATTGCAGACGCTCGCACAGGGAACGCGTGGGGGATGAGAGTAACTGCGGGGTATCCCACAAAATCTATTCACTTCTCAACTGCCCATTGCTCACATATTTTGTTTCGATTTTGGTGTTTATTGGCACAGATACAAGTTCAATAAATTAAACTAAAGAAAATAACATTAAATTTAAGAAAATTGAATGGCCTTATAGAAAACTTGATTCTGATATTCTCCCCCTCGTCTATTCTTCCCTTAGTGTTGAGCAGTCAAAAAGTAAATACATTTTTTGCGACACATTGTATTTCCTTAACTGGGACGTGATTCTTAGGAGCAGAGACTTCTCTCGCTCTCCATAAGTCATCCCTCCTAGAAAATACGAACTTAATTTTTAAGCAGGCATTTTGCAGACATGAACAGAAAAATAGTAAATGAGCTCTAATTGCCGCAGGAGAATGAATTCTAAGCATAGAAGGGTTGTGCAGTTTCAATCAACACTCCGTAAAGCTTATACTTATTAGCCAATATTGTCCCTCTCTGGGAGGAAAATTGACTTTTCTTTGTTAAAGAGACTTTGTATTCGATGAAGAAGTTTTCAACACTAGTGAACACTGGTAAATACATAGAATTTTTACTAAGATAAAATATTGTATCAAAAATGTATTTTGCTAAAATTCTAACAAACTTTAACAAACTTGACAGGAAATGACATTTGTAGTATTTGTAGAATAGAATACAATATAGCCACAGGAACGAATCGTTTGGTCCATTCTTGGCTGCTACCCAAGTCCCATGCTGTCTAGCGTAAAGATATCAATCACATGCACTTCAACATACATAAAGATTTCATTTGCATGCGTACACCTTAATCAATTACAAGCACTTCCATCCCGCATACATACTGCGAACATACATACACAGGCCCAGAGTAAAGAAAGATATGGAATTAGTACTTTATAAAATTGGTGAGTTTCCTTCCCAAAATTTATAGAGACAATTTTTGAACGTGTTCACAGTGCCAGCAGAGACGATATTTTCGAGTAGCTGATTCCAGGTTCTAGTGATTTTTGAAAAGAAGTTTAGAGCCTGGGATGTCGTGTAGGTTTTTATTAGTTTGTGGCCGTTATTTCTTGTTCGCACGTTATCGCCTCAGTCAAAAAGCCCTTCTAAGGTAACATCGTTGAAGCCATGAAATATTTATAAGTCTCGATGAGTTGTCCTCGCAGTCTCCTTTGTTCTAAGGGGATAAGCTCGAGCAATTGGAGACGCATTTCATAGCTGAAATTACGGAGTGCAGGAATAAATTTCGCTGCTTTTCGGAGAATTTTTGCCATTTTCTAAATGTCTCTTCGGAGGGCAGGAGGCCACAGTTGCACTGCATTTCTAGATGTGGTCGCACTAACGCTTTATCGAGCGGTAAGATGATATTTTTTGACTTGTATTCAAGGTTTCATGCAATGAAGCCGAGGATCCTAAAAGCATTTCTGACACTTTTTCCCCACTTCTTTGTTATGCTTGAGGTTTTCAGTGATAATGATACCAAGATGTCTTTGTTGATGTACTGTCTCAATAGGTGTATCGTTCATAGTATGTTGGAAATGCATATTATTAGCGGCATCGTACATTTGAACATTTATTTCATTACAGTAATCGTTTAACAGTTTCTAGATAGCGAACAAATAACTTCTTTGTCGTTTAAACTCCAGATACCCTCGCTACTATAATAATGACAGTAATAACAATAAGAATAATACGTATTTTTTTCAGTATTGCTCTGTACTTTAGTAAATGCTACCGGGAACGAATATTTAGAGTCATAATTCACGGTTTTACTACAGAGCACTCTTGTAATATTCATTAAAGGATGCCAAGCAGTAACATTTTCTCAACATAAGGCCAAGTTTTGGTCCAACCTGGAGCTGTCCAAGCTGACAACCCGAGCTCCCTTCCTCCCCCTCTTCCTACGGGCCGATGGGAGATTTAGTGCAGTAATCCGCTGAAGCCACAGTGGAAAAGCCTCCATTTGTTAGGACCCTCACCGAGGCCCAATTTCGGCTAGCTCTCAAATACAGTTTGTATTTCAGTTCAGTAGTGTCCCTAAGAGAAATGGTGACACAAAAAATGGCACTGAGTTTCCAGGAAATAGATTACGGTTCAATTTCATGAAAGCTATTTCATTAAATTGAAGTTGAATACTACTCTGGAGGTAACTTATTCGAGTTACCTTCACCTTAGTACTGATTAACTTTTTCGAGTTACCTTAATTGCTACAAGTAATAGAAAAATTGCATGAGTGTACTTCATTCTTGTTTCTGGAATAAGAAAAATCTAGAGCAGATAAAGAAGGTAAATTCTTCGGTGCTTAGATTTAAATTTCTAATCAAAACCGTGTCCTAGAGTCACATGATGAACAAAGTCGCACTATGTTAGTAATGAAAAACATAGTTTTTGCTCTCAGGATTTCCTACTGAGTGAACTACGGCTTTTCTAAGCCTATGCTAAGTTTCTGAGGACCGCCTCAACGAAATGCAGCGCTCCCGATGAAGTCAGCCAGTAATCTTTTGCTTGTCTATCTCTACAAAAATGGTTTATTTATTCATTACTTCTACGTGCTCAGTTTTCAATACATAGTTTTTTCTCCTGTTTTTTCAATTTTTTTTTGTTCAGAATTAAGCATAAGCTAGAAAAGTTTGATTATAACTTTCTGCAATTTAATTTTTTATCTCTTGAATTGGCAATTTGAATTGAAAACAAAGCCATTCCTTATCTTATGGGGATATTTGCTCGTAGTTTTACACATACGTATCTTAAAAATCGTATCTTAAAAAATCCTACTGAATCGTGTTAAAAGACTCACAATCATTGAAAGTGACAGAAACTTTTAATAATTTTAAGCGCTCAAGCTACATAGCAATGTGTACTGCTCCCATGCAAAATGAAAAGACTATATGGTATCGAAACACATGAACGATCGCTGAGAATGCCGAGTCACGCGTACTGGATGCGCTGACTGCATCCTCAATCAAATGTTCCAACGCGCACAATATTTTCCTCGCCTTTTCATTGTTTTCCTGACACAAGAAATGTTTTGACGACACTTAGTCTCAGTCAGTCACCATCAAGTGTCTTCGAGGGTTTATCCAGCGTTCATCCGAAATTTTGCACACATCGCAAAAAATTCACTCATGACGAATTTGGTCGTGAAACAATTCTGTCTCAATGACATTATTGAATTTCAATATCGTGTGATAGTTGAATCCTAATTTTAGTTACTGATACCTTGTTATATGTTGATGATAGAATTAGCTTTAAGTATGAAACAAACACGATAGGACGGGAACCCCAATGTTGAGTACTCGAAAATTCAGTTTTAACAACACTTCGCTTTACTTCAAAACAGAACTATTTTGAGCAAGTTTTTCTTCCCTAACTGACCTCATCAACTGTCGCTTGTATAGTAAAGTTAGTCAAAAGGTTTCATGAGCCATCAGTGCATGTACAGACTAATTTTACATGTCAAAGAGGCTGGGGAAGAACAACATTCTATGTACTGTGAAATAATGGAAACAAATCTTTGGAACTCAGAGTTGTTAATGAATTGACAGATATGAAAAATATACTGAATCGGATCTTGCGTTCTATGGTCAGAAAAAAACTATGAGTAAACAGTGGTTTTAAGGGTGTAGTCCTGAGTAAAATATTAGGAATCGTATAAGTATGAGATCAAATATTTCACCAAGAAAACCATAGGAAAAATTGTGATGCTTAACATTAAACATAGCACTCAATGACAGTAAAGCGCCTACTAATACTCAGCTTTAATTGTCTCTTTTACGATGTGAGTCTATGCATACGATATAAAATTTAAGGTAGAATATTTTTCAAAGTTCCAAAAGCGGAAGCAAAAAAATTTTAGATCAAGTATTTGACGTAGGCCGTCTCCTTAATCCATAACAGTTTTTAAAATAATTTAGTGGTTAAGATTTCGCATAGGAAGAAAATATTCTAGGTAAAGTGTTTTAGCCGAATTCAGTTTTGCTTTTCCCCATCTAAACCAATATTAGTTTGGCTCTGTAAAAGGTTCAAAAAGTATTTGGCTTTTGTAGCAGAAGCCGTTAAGGTCTTACTTAGACGTACCATCGTTAAGCCGTTCTAACAACATACGAGTACACGCACAGAGTTCGTCTGGACACATTATTTCGATAGAAGAACAAAAGCGAAAAGGCGTGATGCTCACTCCTTTGTTAGAACCAATCCTCAGAAAAAAAACTGTGCTTTTGATCAGGATTAAACGCCAAGATACGTATAAAATTTCTGTTAGTCTCATGAATCCTAGAAAGCATTTTTATGCGACCTAAAAATCAGTATATTATGCAACGGATTTCCTGTCTCTCAACTATTTCTTTAGTTCTGGAGCTTCATATTCGTATTTGCTTCGATAGACATGATTGTTGAAATTCTTTCATTAATAAAACTTTTACATTTCCCTCTGCTATCGCTCTATCTCGGACTACTGTTCGAAATATTTCAATGTTATTCACGAAACGAAAAACCTTCAAGATGTTTCATCGACCCAATTGTAATTAAAATAACTTGTAATTGATGTACAGTAACTGAAAGCTCTTGTTCATTCCATGGAAGTAACTGTTCTTGTCATTTATAGGAGTCTCTGTGGACCGATGGAAATTGTGTGATAATGGAATCAGTAGGAGAAACTGTCGCTCCGATATTAAGACGGAGGCGTTGACCTTCCTGGCCACAGCGATAGCGTTCCCAGTGGACAGCCTGTAAAGGTGCACAGGCCTAGGAGTGTTAACCGAATAGGAGTTCAATTTCGTTCGAGAGAATAGCTTTTTGGGAACCAGTCTTGACGACTTTTTCTCAAGCCGGGATCTGGCTCAGCCAAAAACGAATACGAGTGTTTCAAGTCCGCTTTTCGTGAGCGAAATGTTGAGGTCATGCTCTACGAGGTCGATATAAGCATGGGGAAATGAGGCTTTCGGAGCGATCAGCGTCCGAGATAAGCAAGCTGACCACAAAAGAGACTGTACGAAGCTATTTTCTAGTATCATAAAACGACTTCTAAGCATGAAAAATAAAATAACGAGAGGCAAAGTGCACCACTCATATTTTCATCTAAAGAGGAATCTTGAATTTAAAAACAAATTTTGAATGAGCAAATTAATGCCAGAAGTTTTTGGTCATAAAATAAAAATTCTTTAGGAGATAAACTGAGCTGAAAGGAAGAATTAAATGAGTATAAAATCCGTTCATTTAAGAAGATAAAATTAATAGCAGGAACATATTTCTGTTTAAGCTAGGCTAAGACGACGGTTTATGAGATAAAGTATGAAAATAAAGAAGAAATTCCAACACCCAAAAATTACGAATATATATTCGATGAAACGTCATACTTTTTGTGTAAAATATTGTTTTCATAAGTTGCAAAACTTACATTACATTTTACAGCTTGAATTATTTAAAAACTTATTTAATGTTCTGTGAAATTCACTAACTTTAGAAACTACGACACATTTCTTTGGAAGAACAGATGTTTGATTTAATATCTGCATATTGCGTTGAATAATTATATTGTTCGTGAAAGTCAATGTCCCGACCACATATTGCAAAACTTCAGAGTTAAAACTTTCTTTCTAGTCCTGTTTGAACAGTGTTGTCCATGAGTAAGATCATTTTTTTCATTACAAAAGGATTTAGCTTAGCATGTATTGGTGTTATATATGTAGCAAAGCTCACTACAGGGAGTTGTTCGAGAAATTTTTCTGTTGATTTATCTACAGCGGGCAGAGAGGTTTCTGCTTTGGAGGTAAGTTGCAGAGCTTTTCCTTGACATTACTGTCTCTGCTCCGAGGCTTCCTCTGATGTTTTCTCTAAAATAAAAGTCACATCAATTGGAGAGTAGAGAACAAAATCTTCCAACTGTGACGATAACAAATCTTCCTGTGCAGTGAAAACAATCGATGTTCAAATTCCATTTCTGAATCTTATGGTACTGAATTCTTTTGAGGTTCTTCAAACATTTAGATGCATGATTGTGAAAAATACCATTAACTTCACAGTATTCCACTTCGCAATTGTCCTTTCCTCAATTTCGACAAAAGCAAAGATGATGCCTTAAAGTAGCCTTTAAAATCGCGTATGCTAGAGAATTTTTTCCACGATTCTTCAACGACCTCAATAACGCGCTCTCTGCGGCGCGACAAAATGTACCTGATGATTAACACGAAAGCCCTGTACGCTTTAACGCTACTAACAGTGGACAATTCTTTTCACAATTTTTCTGACTTTTTAAAACGAAAGGGTCTGCTCAGGGTAGGAAACAACCACTAGCACCAGATAGAACTAAAGCTGTTGTGTTGAACACTTGCAGCGGCCATGTCTTTGATCCAAGTCCGAGTTATTGTCGACGAGGCGTAGCGCTTTGTTTGCAAGAGCTTGACAGAGGGGTTGCTAATGTAAGCGAGGAAATTAATTGACTAGTACTTGTAGGCTTACAACGAGAGGTAGTGATTGCCTGAACGAGTTTTGTCGAGTGAATTCTGTTTGACCTCGTTATCAGTCGTAGACAGCCATCAAGTGTTGGTTCGTTTATGACAGTCAGCATTACTGATTTAGCTAGGGAAGGATCGATACGTCTCTCATTCTTCGAAAGGCTAGTTGACAAATGTAATATCCTATAAAGAATTAATTTTTAGGAGTTTAGTATGTTCTAAGTTTACTTAGATATTGATAAAGCGTTTAGATTGCTCGTAACACAGGTCGTTTAAGTCAGAGGACAAAGTAAGCAGCTGTGAACATCGATTAAACATTGAAAATATATTTGACGTGATTATTTAATTTTTGCAACAACTTTGTAGTTCCATAAATGATAAATAAAATCTTTGAACACTTGAACATACTCCCGCAATCCTGACGTTGACAAATTTACTCAAATACGATAAAATATTACAATTCAATGTTTAAAGTGCGTGTACCGTTCAGTTCAGAACTGTACTAATTTTCAGACTTTTGTGATAAGTTTTGTAGTAAATCTGATGCATGGCATGGCAGCCTGAGTTGAGAATTTTTTTCTGAATAACAAACACAAGCTTGACGAAAATGAAAAGCCAAACAGAAAAAGTTGAACCAAGAAGTAGTAAAGACAAACTTTTATCCTCGTAAATTCAAGGAAACTCCTTCAACACCTCCAATCAATCTATTCAAAAACCATAAAAGTTTGTCTTCTGTTATAGTATTCATGCTGTAATTATGATTATTATTGTGTCTTGAGCCATAAAACTACAAAAAATGAAACTGATGTACGTTTTACTCTCATCTTGAAAATTATTTTCGACCATGAATGCCTCACTTCTCCATCGTACCTAAGAATACACCGAAACCTAGAAAAAAATTGGATTGTGTTCTAAAATTACCGTAAAGCCATTGTCATAATGTTGCAAACAAAAATTATCCATAGTAGTTCAAAGTAATAGAGAACAGTTTTATTTTTGGTGTTGCTACGGATTGACATAAACAGCTCAATTACAGGATTGGAATCACAGAATCAGCGTTGCTTCTGCAACATCTGGTACTGTATTTTCTGATGTTCAATTATTATGTGTGGGAATCAAGGATGGAACTAGGGTGCTAGTTTGTACATCCCAAGTTAAAGTCAGACTCAAAAATAGGATAAATTTTTTATACGAATAGAAGAGTTGAAAAATAGCAGATGTTTAGGAGCACAGTTGTAGCTTGCAAAGTGCGCACATATTTATAAACAAAAGGAAGTTAGACGTATAACACAAATCAAACTCGCGAGAACTCCATCATCCAAGCTACTACTTAGACGTCAACGATTTTTTGTGGTTTACGTTATTTTTAAATTTTCATCAACATTCGTTACCGTGTTATTTCGTAGCGCACTTTTTCATCCTATGGCAGAAAATCATTTATCAAGAACATATTCACAATTATATCAGTATCCTGGAGTTTAATGATGAAATTCTTTACAAATCTCGTACATCGTCAGCAAGTCTAACACAAGCGTACATCTTGGTTGCGATAAAACTCATCTTCGTAAATGATTAGCCAACAATAACCATTGCATGTCCCCATTTGTGAAATACAATGTATGATCTGAATCCTCTTTTCTCCTATTGGGGTCTCAATTAATCCTCTTTAGCAAATGTTATTTGGTACAATGTTTCAACCGAGTCGTGAGGTCGAAATTTTTCAAAAACCTAAGTGTATTTCTTCCTAAACAGGTTTATTTATATTGCTTCTCTGGTGAGTTACACTAGCAGTGTCAACTAATTCTCAGAACTGATTTCTCAATATAAGCTTTCTTTTTGCGAGTTTTTTCGCTTCGTATTAGAATGTGAGTTCCCTTTGGAAATAATAGACACATCTCCATAACCGTCATCCGTCTCTACAAGCGCTTGGCCATCTCGCATCAGACGCAGCAACGAAACCATTGTTCATTTTTCCATCGACCGAAGTTGATTGGTAATTTCGCGTTAAAAAAGCACTTCGTCATCTGACGGCTCCTGCTGAGAACTCCTGGAACCTCACGCAAGGCTTCATCGCTGGAGGCTCTGGGCATCTTTGCGCTGCGATGTGCTTTTTATGAAGAGTTGGAGATCATTTCCTGTCGGACTGTAAAACACGACATATTTTAAAAGTGATTGAGTATATTTTCTAATTACTCTGAGAGCTTGATATGCTCGTGCTCTAAGGCTGTGTTTAGGTGTAGAAAAACTCAATTATCGCAGGAAAATTATTGAAAGAATCCAACGAGTCAACTCTGAAACGATTTCTCTGCCAACATTCGATTTAAAATTCTCTACAGAATATTGCATACAAAAATTATCATAAGTTACATAGTTGAAAATTGTCTTTTGTTTATCCAGTTCGATCCAGATTCCTCATTTGAAAGAAGCAATGCGGATGTATATGACTTCCTATTAAGTCCTGAAAGGTGTTTAACCTAAAATTTCCTTAGAGAATGAGAAGGATGGGAAAACTAACTTGAAATATTTCAAAACTTCAAAAGCTCAAATGTACTACTTTCACTAAATAATCTGACGTTGAGCAGACATTGAACGCTAAACATCAACTGATGAAAGGTACATACCCACATTAATAATTTTAAACGAATTTTCTAGTGAAAGATATTTAATATCCTTTGTTAGAAACGATTGTGGTATTTGTTATTTAGCAGGATCTGAATGAAAGCAGTGTATGTGTTAATTTTAACATACTCGAGACTAAATTTATCACACATAAAAAACAAATGTCTTAAAAGCACTGATAGCCGGAATGTCCTCTAACTGCTTCCAAGCGCAGGGGGGGAATACTAATCTGAAATGACATAGTTTCATTTCACTGCGTCTGAACTCAACAGGAAATATTCAATATTCATCAAATAAGCGCATCTGTCATCACCTTCCATGTAGCCAGTGATAGGCACTAAATATATTAAATTTATTTAAATACTGAATGCTAAATACATTTGTCAAATGTACTTAAATACTAAATGCATCAAATGTATTTAAATACTTTAGTAGATACTTCTATCTTGAAACAAAATTTACTTTTTGAAGAATCAAGATACTCGTAGATTAAGTGTACTTAATAGACGTTAAAATGTAATTCAAATGGACTTATAATCTTGGCGTCACTTTAAAGTGTACGTGAACTGTAGTCTCGTACGAGAAACTAACTTCACTATAATTGAAACGTGACTAGAACTTCAAGCCGCACGGCTAACAATTATTATTGTCCTAAAATTTGGCTGGACCCCTGTAGCTTATAAATCACATGGAAAAAGAGTAAAAAAAGGTAGAAAGTATCAATTTACTCGAAATTACTATCTTCATATAATCATAAAAATAAACATCAATACAGTTCCGTAACATCCTGGCTCTACTGTCCAGCATTATTTTCATAAATAGCTGGTGTAGAAGATGCGCCAAAATTTTTTTAGAAAATACAGAATATTTGTGCCGCCATAATTTAGGTACATTCCTTTGAGATGCATTCCATGAGAAATCCTCTAGGGAAATGATCAAGGGAATTGATATTCACATAGTTTTAGGACTTAGCATTTATCGGGGGATGAATTGAATTTTCAAGCTGCACCCAAAAAGGCACGCTAATACTGTCTGTCCTCGTCAGCGTGCCTTAGAAATTTAGTATTTCTCGACGGGAATTCGATCGAACACCTATTTCAGCGTAACCAATGTTGGTTGCAAGAGCCTGTTGTAGGTTTAATTTTTGAAGGAAGTAGACCTTATTCATCCGTTTTTTCCTCCCGGGTCTCTCCTGGAGAAGGCCTCAGACCTGACCTCCTGCAGGAATGTCTTCGATTCGTAACCTATAATCTTCATACCTTCATTCTTGTTTTTCTAAAATGCTTTCTGCCCCTTGCTGCAACGCCTTTGCAAAGGCTGTGGGGGTACAACACTATTGAGTTTAATCTAGTGACCTGAAAAGTTTAAAAAGCTAAACATTTAATGTATCATCTAAATCAAACAAAATATGATTTCTTCAATTCGTATCCGTGAAGGTAAGGGGCCTTCATATCTATCTACATATATAATCGATTGTGTATTTCCATTTCTCTCTCTCTCTCTGTCTATCTGTGTGTGTCCGTCCTATTACTTCTTATCTATTATTGAAGAAAAATCATTGAACTGAAATCAGAACGGGTACGCATGTAGTCTAAGCATTGTATTGTGGATACCAAAGGCGTAAGATCACTATAAAAACTTTATTTTTCCGTTATTAGCTTTCTTCTCTTACACGGCCATGTTATCGGTAGTAAAGACACAGGATAGAAGTTCTGTATATATTCATGAAAAATATTCAGATACTGATAGTACCACGGCTAAAACTGAACAATGTATATATTTTATAGATCCTTAATTTGGTTATTTTTAAATCAAGGAACTTCAACGGGTACTATCTGGGCCATGGTATCGGTAGATAAAATACAGAATGGAAGTTCTGTATATATTTATGAAAAGTATTTATTTAAAACCAAATAATTCGTCGTAAATATTTAGTACATTTATCCTTATAATAATTACAAATTAGTCAAATCATAATCGTGGAATTTCCGCGGGAGCTGTTTATTGTAGCTTAGAATAGTACAATTATAGATCTTGCTTACCTTAATATGAGTGTAAAGATTCGTTGTACTGTTCTTGGCGGCTTGAAACATTCGTTCATGGCGTTGTACTGTTCATGAGATTTAGGCACACAGCATGTACTCACATTTGAGTTTAACACTAGATTTTTTCATTTTCAATCAAAAATAGGGTGCACTGGCGTCCTTTCTCTGTTGTCGGTACTTGAAATGGGCGAGGAACATTAAATAGAACTTTTCGAGGCCATCTTAACAATAGCTAACGCATCGAGGACGACGAGCAACAAAAGTTTCAGAGCAGTTGCGACCAGGGTTGCCAGAAGGTTTTCGTGAATAGTAACAGCATCAAATCTCAAAAATGAACAAATGAAACGAAAACGTAACATGTTTTCGAATTACGAAATAATTGCGCTATTTTTACATTGATACCTTCTTATGCGTTTTTGAAATCTATTTCTAAATTTATATTATGCACTCGTTGAATATATTACTCTGACATCATACCAATCGAAGAATTTTCTGGAGTAAAACTTACATAATATAATTCTATATGGACATTGTTCAAGCATAGGCAATGTTTGTACTGTTATTTCAATATATTCTAACACATACAAAATTAGTGTTCTATAACTAAATTCATTTTCTCTGCATATATACGTAAAAAATGAAAATGTTTATTAGCCTTTCAAAAATAAATCCTTTTCAGCTTTGCTTTCGTATAAATTCTATTCTGCTAATGATTTAATTGTTAGGAGAACTTCCAGTGTGTACAGCAAGTGTCAGCAAGTAGACATTTCGACCACAAAAGATGGTATTACAAAGCAGGTAATATATAGCAACTGCAATATTTTTTACAACAGTATTTAGCTGAGAAAATGGACGCTCGCAACACATAAAAAAAGGAGATAATGAGAGTAGGCTCAACATTAGTTTGAACAGTCATGGATAACGAAGAACATCACATATTTCTTTTGAAACATCATTACAAAATTTGCAGGTTCTTTTCTCTAATACGTACGTGTTTTTTAAAATGGGTTCTTTTTCGGTGTTTAATTGTTTATCCTGTTTCTCATACAATATTGAGAAATTTCATGGGAAGATGAATGATAGTGTGTGTTATTCGTATATTAACGTTATCAGGATCTATTGCATGAAACTGTTCTAAGTATTCAAATGTATCATCCGACAAAAATAGATCGAATATGTACTCCATTAATAGTTCATAGAAGTTTAAGATAAAAATTCACAAATACTCAAGCTCTTTGTCAGATCGTAATTTTCCTGTAGTCGTTTAAAACTAATCAAGTTCATACTGGTACTTGCCACTGCCACACTACTCTCGAACTGCACAACAGTGGAGTATAGCAGAACAAAACGTGTTTCGAATACATACTTTTCACATGCGTTTGAAACGATTATCGGAAGTTCTATTGATCCAAACCATTACTATGTGAACTAACATTGAATATTGAAATTGTATCAACTTCGGGTAAAGTTCTAACAAAAGTAACAAGATTCGGATTTGTAAGCAAAAAGTAGCACTTTTTTTCAAACATAACAATTCTGTCAACCCTAGTTCCAACCACCCCTCACGTAAACTCGTCCTCAACAGTGCTCAACTGCTTGTCAAGTTGTCAAGCTGTGGACGTGGCACAAGAGCCATTGCGTTGCAACTACGTTTGAACGCGTTTAAAGCGTCGTACTGAGACGAATAATTATTTCAATGTATTTAAATACATTGTAATTAAATAAACAAATATTGTCCCATTTTCATATACGCAAATGTATTCAAATACGTGTTTAAATACAATGTATTTAAATACAGCCCAATACTGCACGTAGCCACGCCCACTTGGATAGCGTAATACTTTGATACATGTTTTTATTACAGTATAATGAACGTTCATCACTTAAAAGCCTTAAACTTCACGCTAACAAGGATTTTCTGCACGTATTTGTATTTTATCTATAAACTCCACCGCTGTACACACACTTATCTGTATTTTAATATATTTTAATGTATTTTAATACATCTTAAGAGAAATCTTTAAGAATGTGTTAGGCTAAACTACAGTCCATTGTTTGCATCTGCAATTCCGTGACTGAGAGCACTGTTGCTCCAACAAATATGGCATTTTATGGAAGTACATTAGCCTACAATGAGATAAATGGGATTGCGTGGGCCTTCAGCCCCGTTAGGTTCATTTGCATACAACTGAAGTTCAGGAATTAGTGAAGAAGATTGTGTGTATTAACAGCTACGAGTATAGTGCCATATAACTCATTTGACAAAATGATTGTTGAGATATCACTGTTGCAGGAACATGCAATCATATCCACAGCACATAACTCTCGTACGGTAGGAGACTAGAGTTGCACTGCCCATTCCAGATGTGTCCGGACTATAGGTTCGTACAGCCGTAATATTATGCTCTTTGGCTTGTCCAGTTTCAAAATATCTTGCTCTGAAACAAGGACCCCACATTTATTTCTGCCTTCCCACTCATCGCACCTACATGTGCATGTAATTCTCTTCATGTTATTTAACTTGAGACTGCTACCATTACACATGCAATCACCTCCACCGTATTCCAATTGAGGCCCCTGACGAAAATTGCCTTTACCTTGCCTGTACACATCTGGTCCAGGCTGGAGCAGTTTAGGGAGAATGCTCTGTTTATACACGGCCGCTAATGGAGTCAAGTCTCTTTTATAAGGCTTTGTCGTCCACGAAACAACAAAAATTCAGGATGGAAGAGTAGGAATTGAATAGAGAGCTGCGAATATCAATGCTCTGAACATTGACTTGGAGGCGCTGTTTTTTTTTTGCCTTATATTACAAGGTGAAGAGAAAAAGATCGTGAATTGCTTTGCGTAAGCATGTAGAGAAAATGAAGGATAAAGTTCAGAGCAGACAACACAAAATGAACTGCAGACTTTATTCGCTTGGCTTTGTGTGAAGAACGGTCATAATTTCTGAACTAACAAACTACGTTCCAGAAATAAATGCCAAGCTCACAGTTGTTTTCTCTCTCTCGTAGCACGTCTACTGTATGTAGCCTACGCTAAATTTATCGTTCGTAATGGTCGAAAAGCTCAAAAGAGTAATAATACGTCACCAGCTTGGTCGACTGGTGAGCGAATCTGCTTGCGAGCGGAAAGACCCGGGTTCGAATCCCGCTGCCGACATGGTTGACGCGGCTAGAAATACGGCATGGGACTTGGGTAAACAACCGAATAATTATCGAAGTAATTATCAGACCCAAGAATGGGCCAGAAGGTTCGTTCCTATAGCCTCATTCTATTCTATTTTACTCCATCCAGTTCATCTGCATCATCTATTAATCTTAACTAAATGAGTGAGGAATTTCAGGAATAACTATAGCTATCCTTAGTGAATTTCTCGGAGCTTTATGCAAAACCATCCATGCATTTACAAAAACAATTGATCATATTAATGTGTGCACATAAGGTTTTCTTCTAGTTCTCCATATATAAAGAATGTTTAATAAACTTTATTGTTCGTAAGTTTTTATTTATAGGAAATCATAATTGAGAAAATATTGCTACAGGGTGGCCCATACGTTACTGGTCTTTTTAAAAACGCTATATATATAAAACTAGAAATGGTAGAGATATGAAGTTGCTCTCATATTGAAGAGGGGATATTGAACTTTTTTTAGTCCATCTATGATTATTTTTCGTATAAAATTCAAATAACTCATAAGCTACATGACCAACAAAAGCGGCTAGATTTTGTCAGCAGATTTCTACTGCATGCAGATAATGACGACTTTGTAAATAATCAAGTCAAGACTGATGAAGCTCATTTTCACCTTAATGGTTATGTTAATGAGCAAAAGTGCATATTCTGGGCCTCTGAGAATCCCAGGAAAATTCATAAATATCCACTTTACTTTGCTAAAGTAACAGTGTGGTGTGGTATCACATCGTCGCGAAAAATTGGACCATATTTTCTTGAAGATATGAATGGTAATGTATTAACTGTGAATGGAAATCGATATAGAACGATGATTCAAGAATATGTGTTGCCTGAAAGAATAGAACTAGGCGAATATTGAAAAATATGGTCTGATTATTCGCAACAACGCGATACCACACCACACTGTTATTTTAGCAGCATAAAGTGGATATTCATGAATTTGGCTGAGATTCTCAAAGGCCTAGGATCTGCAGCTTTTCCTTATTAACATAACCATTGAGGTGAAAATAAGCTTCATCAGTCATGATTAAATTATTTACAAAGTCTTCATTATCTGCAAGCTGTAGAAGTCTGTTCACAAAATTTAGGCGCTTCTGGTGGTCTGTTGGATGTAGCTTTTGGGTTATTTGAATTTTATGCGGGAAATAATTGTACGTAGCTACATAAAAAATTGAAATTCCCTCTTCAGTATAAAAATAATCTCATCTCTCTACCATTCCTAGTTTTATAGTTACAGCGTTTTAAAAGGGTCTGTAACTTATGGGCCATCTTGTACATATATACTACAAACTATGAATTTGTGATGAAAGAAGCTTCCAAATCATATGTTTCTTTTCGATTTGAAGTTTTAATTCATACACAACATGAACACAATATCCCCAGCTTGAGATATGAATAACATAAAAATGACCTTCTCATTACGAAGGTTTCGCTGCAAACTGCTTACTGCAACAAACTGTCAGAGCTCATCGCCTGGTTCACAGTCTCCAGTTGAAACAGTAGGGCACATTTCTGGGATACGTATTCAGATACCTGCTACTTATTTATTGCGACTGGAAAACAATAAAATAATATGAATGCACTAGCGACCGGGTGTGGTGACGGATGATGAGTCAGGGTATCCCGTCTAGTAATTCGTCCACTCAAAGATTGCAGATCCAACTGGCTGTCCTCCGTAGAGCCACGTAGCCTTCACTGGTTTACCCCAGCTGTATTAAAGTGCAAATCCCGCTCCTGCATCGTATATATCGTAGGAGAATAAGTTTTATATGCTATGAGAATAAGTTCCATTTTAGGTAACATCATGACATTGAAATTTCCGGAACAAATCTCAAGTGCATTCAGATTCAATTATCTTTAAAAAATATGTATTTAGAATTTGAACAGTGCTACTTATGATGAATGTCGATCAATAAAGTAATCGTTGACAAGTATCCATGATTGCTTCTCCATTCGTATTCATCATATATGAACTGTTTCATTAATATATTATTTTCGCATTTATTTAGTAAAAATGAATAACAAGTCATGTACGTTAACTTCTGTGAATACAAATTATCCTCATGTTCCATATGTGTGGAACATTACTAATTTTTTTAAATTAAATTCTTTCATTTGTGTTATGTGTGTATAAGATTTGAATTTCAGTGTCCATGACTTCCACAAAGAAGCTAAACTTCCAGAAGTAAACAGGTGCGATTATTCAGTCGTTGCTTAGGACAGCAAATGGCTCACCAGCATTGGGAAATGCATAAACGAGGATGGAGGTGAATGTTTTATCATAAGCCTGAGATTAAGCTTCAAATTGATCAGTATCCCCATCAACTTACGTTGAGCAAAAATCCTGCGAGTATTTTCTGGTCTTCATATAAAATTTCTCATTACCCCAGAAAATGAGGTAATTTTTTTCTCGTTTCCTGAGATAAGCAAAAGCGCTTGGTCTTAACACCAGCAATGAGTGTGTGATTTCATACATATTGAAACTGATTTTAAAATATGAGCAGCTATGCTGCACAATTTTGAACATAATCTCTGTCAATATTGAGGCTAAATAAGAATATTCAATATCCTCAAGAAATTCATGAAATATGATTCCGAGGCCTCCTAGCACATACGTTGCAATTCACGGCCCTAATTTAGCCTCTCACTAATTTTGTCTCAAATGACTAATGGAGACACACACCTCTCTACTCTGGTCGTAAATTATAAACAAACCACCTAAATTTACATTGGCCTAATTAACTGAGAAGGGGTAAATGAGCACATAATGAAGCACGCTAGGCTCCGTAGCGGGACGGCCACACAGGGACTCAGGCTTGTGATTCAAATCT